>CAUYQU010015109.1:0-182269 GCA_963574635.1 Cheracebus regulus
CACATTTGAAGTAGGACACGGAGGGTGCGCAGGTCTCCTCCGCCTTCAGCATGGCCCGCAGCACCCGGTCGTTGAGGAGGTTGGCATCGGGGTAGGCGCGGCGGATGGCCTCCACTTCGCAGCACAGGAGCTGGTGTTCCATGGCTGGGGCTCTGCCTGGGCGGCTGGGGAGGGCTGTGGGTTCCGGCTGCGTCCGCGCTCGGCTCTCGCTCCTGCTGCCCCGCGCTCCCTCGCGCTGTTCTGCCCCTCGCCGGAGCGCGCGGACTCTGCTGCTCGCGGCTACTGCGCCGACAGCCCTCTGGAGGCTCCAGGACTTTGCAACTTCAACAAAACTCCCCTGTAGTCCGTGTGACGTTACTGTTGTTAAGCAGAGATCAAAGCCGGGCAGAGAATGGGAGCGGGAGGGGGCGGGGGCGGGCGCAGGGGGAGGGGGCGCGGGCGCCAAACGCCGGGAGCAGCGAGGGGCAGAGCCCAAAAGCCATCCCCGAGGCGCCGCGCCTGCCCTGCGGCGGAGTTGCCCCCGTAGTCCGGTTTTCATAGAAATGCAAATCGCCCCGCGGCAGCCTTTCTCCCCGCCAGAAAAGAGGGGTGCAGGGGCCAGGTCCGACTCGAATGGGTCCCCCGGGATTTGGGGGTGGGGAGGAGGTGGCTCTGCAGCAGGGGACAACTAGGAAGCCCGACAGGCCACACGCAGCCTAGGGAGATCACGAGGATGGGGGACTCTGGGGCGCGGTGACACCCCATATCCAAGCCGGCAGAACCGGCGCATTTCCAAGAACGCCACGAGGGCACCCACGAGCGGACAGACGGCCGAAGAATCTCAGCGTCTGCATCTTCTTTCATTTTCATTAACACGTGTAAATTTCAAGAACTATTTAGCATGCAGGGACGGAGGACAGGGCACACCACCCAGTGCACTTTTCATTCCGGCGCACGGGGGGTCGTTGCAAATGCCCAAGGGGGTAACCCTAAACATTTAAGGGATTTCAGCTTAGCACGCGCTCGCTCAAAAAATAAAATAAAATAAATGCCCGAAAATTCCAGCCGCAGCCCAAGATGGTGGCCAGCATTTCCTTCATCTTGTCCTTCCAGCCTGGAGACTCTTCGGGCTGTCTTCCTAGTTTGACCAGTCCTTCCTCGCGGGGGTCCCCAAACGCACCCCCTCCTTTCCCGTGCCGGCAATTTAACCAGGCCAAACACACCTCTGAAAGGAAAGCTGAGAAACCGTGATCTCCGTCCTGACTCATTTTTTAATTAAAAAAGGAATTAAATTGCTGGAAATATTAGTCGCCTCTGCCTGGGACAAGACCGCCGGAAGATTCCTAATTGGTTTTATTGGGGGTGTAGACGTCCCTTCACCTTTATAATTTGCCCTGGGTCTGCATTGGTGAGCGTGAGGGCTGGCAAGGGCGGGCATAATACAGGACAATTATCAATTAAACAAATGAGTCTACTGATCTGATTTTTAACAAAATCGATAGGCGTTCTTGGTTATATGAGAGGGTCCCCAATGTTATCGCAAACTTAAGCAAATGTGAATTAAAATACATAGTTTTTTTTTTTTTTTAATTACAGGTTTTGCCCCTTTGGTGCATTAAAAAAATAAAAGGACATTTTACCGTCTTAACATTTTTTTTTTGTTTTTGTTTTACAATACCTGCCCCTAATTAAGAAAACTGTTCATTTACTTCCTTCTGAATATAGTTTAGTGTCATCAAACCACCGTATCCTCTCAAAGCTCAAAGAAAACAGATAGAAAAAGTCCCCTCCCCTTAGCCAGGGTGCTCACAGCAAGATGCGACCCCCCTCCCACCCCCTACCTTTCAGGGCGAATTCCTCCCGCGCCCCCTCCCCCGCCGGGAACTAGAATTACTAATATTCCGGGTTCTGGGGAGTAATTACCCCTAAATTGCGCATGGGGAGCGGTAGGTGGCCCCAGCAGGGAGCACCCACCGACGTGCCTCCCCACTCCCCGGGCACCCACAATCGCGTCGGCCCCGGTATGGCCAAGCTTCAGAGCATCCGCCCGCGCACGAGGGCGGCCCAGCTGCTTTTTCATTCATAAAATCCCGACCCGGCGGCCGCCTGGATGATTTATGGGGCCCCAAGCTATCACCCGGCCTCTCCCACCCCGGGGGGCTAGGGGCCCCGAGCCCCGCGTGTGCCCTGGCCCCGCCAGAGGCGCGAAGCGGGCTGGAGTCGGATAGGGGCAGGAGGGCATAAAGAGGCTCGCCCACTCCGGCAAAACCGGCTCTGGGTCCAGGAGGGAGCTTCCCCCCCCATCCCGGGCGCAAGACAGAGGAAACTGGAATTAGCATGAGCCAATGGGGGCGCGGCGCTGTTACTAGGCGGACCAGGCAGATCTCGACGAGGAACTTCGTTGATTTCCCGGCTCAGGGACGGGCGCAAAATTGCAAGCCCGGCTAGCGAGCGTAAAGAGCCGTCCAGGAACCCGCGGGGGAGGCGCTGGAATTTGGGGCCCGGCGGGGCGCGCCAGCTGCCCAGCCCCCACCCCGGGGAGTCCTGCTCGGCGGCCCCTGGGTCTTCCGAGGGGACCAACAGCTCTGGGCTTTTGAGGGCCATTGCTTCAAGAAGCGCAGAGAAAGCATTTTGATTTTATTTTTTCCAAAGAGAAAAGCAACTTTAAAAAACTTTTCTGTTGCAGTTTTACTTTACACGGTCTTTTTAAAACCCACCACGAAGCAGGAATTGCGGATTCTGGGCTCATTTAACGTGCTCTGTTCTTATTTCTTGGCGACCATTTGGAGACAAAGGGCAAGTGGCCCAGTCGGGAGGGTAACCACGTTGGTTTGAAAGAAAATCCAAAAGTAACTTAAATCACCTTCCCGCTTTCCTCGCCCCTTGGCCCCCGCCCCGGTGACCGCGGCCCAGGCGGATGGTCTGCCCGGAGAGGGCGAATTCCGCTGCAGGCGCGTGTTCGCCACCGTCCCTGGCTGTGGGAACCTTCATTCAAGCGGGGGAAGGGAGCGCGTTCATTCAGGAACCGGCGCGCCGCGGCGCAGACCCCGGGACTAAGCGCGACTGCGCGCCGCGGGGCTGGGGGCTTGGGCTGGGGGCGGGTGGTGCGGGCCCAGCGCCGACCTTTCCTCGGCCACCTCCGGCACCCGCCTTTCCACTGTGGGACCAGGGCGGCTGGCGGGCGGGCGCACCCAGGTGGGGTCACCTGCAGCCGCATACCTGGCGGCGACATAAAAGGACTTGGCTCCCGCTCCGCGAGTTTTCCATTGTTAAGCCCTTAAGTCGCCCGGGAAAACGCTTCCGAAAGCCGGCCCCTGGATTCCGAGGGCGCTCGAGCTCCCCTTCCCCCCACACGACTCGCTTTTGGGGTGCGCGTGGCGGCCCACGTGCTGCGGCCGCTCTGCTTGGGTTACTTAGCGCCGATCCCGAGCGCCCCAAAACTGCGAGGAGGGCCGGGGCGAACTCCGACCCCAGTGCCCACCCGGGACAGCCACACACTCGGCACACGGACAGCCGCACCCCCTATCACCCCAACAGCAGACGTGCGTTTCCGCTCCTGATCAAATAGTTTCCGTCACAGACCACCCCTTCGCCCGGCACCCCAGGCGTTTGTCGGGCGCGCTTCAGGGAAACGAGACCCCTCCCCCAGCTCCGAAGGCGGAGGGCGCGGTGGGCGCGGGAGTTAAAACCCAAACCCAACAGGTAGGGGGCGGCCCTGGCTCCAGCGACACAACTGGGATCCCGAGGCTAAGGCGATTCTAATTCCTTGACTCCTGCCCCTCAAGACGCTTCGCCTGGTACCCTGAGAAATATGAACCCCCAAATCCACTAGGGATTTCCTGGCCTTCCAGCTGGCCCCGGCCCCTCTCAGACCAAGTGGTGGGGAGTGGGCGCCCAGATCGAGAGGGAAGCCACCTCCGACCACGGGAGAGAAAGCAGGCTGGGGGTGACCCCGGAGGTCACGTCCGGCCCTGCTCCTCCGCAGTCAGGCCGGGCCGCGGCCCACTCGAGGCCGAGCAGACTTCCGCGCCGCTCGGAGACGCAGGGCGACGCCGCGGGACTCGGGGGGCCTAGGAAACCTGCGGCGGCGGCTCGCGGGAGCCAGTTTTCCGGGCGGAGGATCCGCGCCGAGTCCCTCGTGGGCTTCCACTGCATGCCCCACTCCGGAACTTGCCACGCCCTCCCCCACCCTTTCCGGAAGACTGCGGGGAGGACCCCGCATGCCCGCGCCTCTCCAGTATGCGCCTTAATGCCCTTGGAACGCTCGAAAGCGCTTCCATCCCTCGCCTTGGCACTTGGGGGTGGATGGAGGGACAGGGTCGTCACTGCAGGGCGCCTCGGAGTTCTGGTTCTCGGGAGTCTCACCCAGTAGGGGAGGGAAGGGAAAGGGAGTTTTTTTTTTTTTTCGGGAGACGGGTTGCCTACCTAACGCCCCGCGGCCTTCCCCTGGGGTCCCTGGAGCCCGTGCTTTAAGGGCCGGGGGCAGGACTGGGATTCGGACCCCTTAGGGAATTCTGGGTTCCCAGGGTCTGAGGGACTGATGGGCCGCGCTCGGTCCCCAATCCCCTCCTGAGTGTTCACGCGGGGCACGACTTGCCCAGCGAGTCCTGGGTGGCAGGGCCAGGGCCGGGGTGCGGCCAGGAGAGGAGAAGGGGAGGCGGGAGCGCGCGCCGCCGGCCCCTGGGCCGAGGCTCGGGAGCCGCGCGAGGCCGCGCCGCGCATTCCGCGCATTCCCGCCGGGCCTCGGTTCCACCGCCACGTGGTTGCCCTGCGTCCGCTTGTACCGTAAGGATTCGAAAAGGCGCGCATTACGGTTCCCGAGCGCATGCGGACCTCCCAGGACGCTGAACGCTAGCGCAGGTTCCACAGTGGTGCCGAACTTACTCCTTCCCTGTTGGTAGATGGGGACTGCTTTTTAACGTAATAAGGCCGGTTGTACTGCTGGAGCGATAGCATGTTCATCTGTAAAGACCAGCAGGAAGGAGGGTGCTCGGCCCTACTGGAATCTGTAATAGGGCGATCGTCCATCTGTAATAGGGCGACTGTCCGGTTGAGGAACGTGACTGAACCGGGTCGTGACTATTCCACCTTCTCGGCCGCTGGTAAAGCACCGAAGAGCAGCTGCAGCCTTCTGATGGTGTCCAGTGCACTATGGTTGGAAAGCACGGAGCAAGAAGGTGCTTAACAAATACGAAAACGTCCAGAAACTCCTATAGCTACTTTTTTTTTTAAGTCCTGAGGGTGGCTTTTTTTTTTGCCTAAGGGTCATTTTAAGATAAAGAATCTAGTGCATCCCTGGACCCTGTGAGCCCGACCTTAACCAACAGGATGCCTGCCTGGGCTCATGAGGTTCAGGGGATGGATGATTGGGGCCCCCTGAGACCCAGGCTAGGTCATGTTGCCTCCCCAGGCTTGGATGGGTCAGAGGAATCCTCAGACCCCTCCTGGACCATCTCACTGAATCCTGGCTTGGACAGACAGCTGTTTCTGCTATCACATGGGAGGGATACAGGTTATGTGCCCTAGGGTGGAGGGTGCTGCATTGGTCCCCATGCTCCTAGACACCCTCTAGCCCTGAGCAGCACAGTTCACCCAGTCTAAGGGAGCATGGCCATTTGCCTTGAGGTTCATCTCCTGTAGGGTTTGGAGAAGAAGCCTTCACTCACCACCCAGTCACATCTCACTACTATGAGCTGTTTCCTCCAGCCAACTTACACTTTCACACACTTAATTTCAGGGAAATGCACTTAATGGCAAGGAAATGGAGGCACAGAGAAACCAGGTGACTTGTTCAGGGTCACAACATTGGCAACGGTGATGGTCTGGAGGGGCTACACCCTCCTCCAGCTCATGGGCACTGTCAGAACAAATCGAGCTTGCTTAGAAGCTAATAAAGATAAAAATCTACTTTTTCAAGAGTTCATGCAAAGCCAAACCACTTTTTTTTTTTTCAAAATTTCAGGCAGGTGGCAGCCACATTTATGAAACTGAACAAGAATGTCACACACAGACCTACATCTGCTACTAGTTGTGTGGCCTTGGACAAATCTCTGTCCCCATCTGTAAAACGGGCTATGATAGTTTTCCTCGCAAGGCCACTGTGAGGAGTAATTAAGGTAGTATGTGGAAAGCATTTAGCACAGGGCCTGGCGTGTGTCAAGGCCTGCCCGATTTATTCATTCATGTATTTGTTCTTAGGCAGGATGAAGGCCATGTGCCACATGCAATATGTGGAATTAATTAAACATTCAGTTTATATTCAGAAAGAGGATTTTACAAATGACTTTATAATCTGTCAGCTTGCTTCTCTATGCTGACTTCTCCTGAGCTGTTTGTGGACATGAGATTTAAATCATGGAACAAACTTTTACATGAAAAAAAAAATAAATAACCACATGAATCTTTCCTTCTTTCTTCTCCCCCAACTCTTCTTTCTCTTACTCTGCAAAAGGAGTAGAAACGTTGATTTAAAAAAAGAAGCCCTTGAATTAAGGGCACAAGTGTCAATGCCAGGATGAGAAGCAGAGACGGAGGGTTTCTGCTGGCCCAAGAGGGTCAGTAGCCCAGGGCTCTGCCCTGTCTCTGGATGGACTGGCCAGGTTCCTGGCACTATTGCGTAATAGGAGCCATCCTACTCAAGCGGGAGGGGGCAGTCACAAGGGACGCTGGCCAAAGGTGTGGGTCAGTAAGTGTCACCACTGGAAATAAAAAGATGCGAGTGTCAAGAAGTCACCAAGGCCAGGTTGCTCAGGACCTGGACACAGACTGCCAGGCCAGTCTCTACTCTGAGTGTCTTGCTATGGTGAAGGTAGGGGGCAGGCGGATGGAGAGCCCTTGGGGAGAGAGGGCTCCTGGGCCCGCCAGCCTGGAAGGCATTCCCTGTGCCCCCAGACTCTGAGCATAGGTTCTCTGCTGGCCCTCTGGGCTGAGGGTTGGTGTACTTCTAGGCAAAGGCAAAGGTATCCTGAGGCCTTCCCTTAGCCACCTTGTCCAGGGAAAATATATTGTTTCCTCCATCCCTTTTGAGTTATTGAAAAAAAAAAAATTCCCGGAATCCCTTCTGTAGCATCCCCAGAAGGGAATTCCAGCTGCAAGAAGGGATCCACTGAAAGTTATTGAGGGGCCAGGGCGTGGGGTCATGGCGGTGGGGCCAGAGCAGCTTTCTGGGAAGACAGACCAGAGCTTCTCCAAAGGGAGAGAGATCCTGGAGCTCCCTTGCCCCCCAGGCCTCTGCCCTTTGGTTGCCATCTGATGAAGCCAAGCTTGGAATCCACCCACCAGTGAGTTCCCATGCCAGCTCCAAGGTGGTAGACAGAAGCTTTTTGGAAAGAAGAGATGAGAGGTAAGACAGTAACTGGGGAGGTGCAATATAGGGGAGGCGCTGGAGGACCTGGGGAGTCACACTGCCAGGAGGGTGGGTGGGCAGGTGAGAAACAGGAAGGAGTTGGGAAAGTCAGGAGCCTACACAGGGAAGTAGCCCTTCTCCCTAGACTCCAGCTTCTTCCTAGACCCCAGCTGCTCCCTAGACCCCGGCTGCTCCCTGGGCGAAAATACTGGTGAGTCCTGCTGGTGGTGATAGGACGGCCCCCTGAGACGCTTACTGTGTTCTCCAGCTGCACTGTGTCTTCACAGAGGGCATCTAATTCAATCTTCAGGCTGCCCCCTAGACCCCGGCTGCTCCCCGGGCAGAGATACCCATGAGTCCTGCTAGCAGTGATAGCTTGGTCCCCTGAGATGCTTACTGTGCTCTCCAGCTGCACTGCATCCTCACAGAGGGCGTCTAATTCAATCTTCAGGCTGCTCCAAGGAGAGGCCCTTTATCCGCATTTTACAGATGAGGAAACCGAAGCCCACCACATCATTCAGCTATGGCACAGCTGAGATACCTTCTCGCTCTGACTCCAAAATGCAGAGAAAACGGTGAACTACAAATCACCTAGAAAGAGCAGAGTTCACCTTTTTATTTTTCACACAACAACTTTATGGAAAAATAATTTACACACCATAAAGCTCACCCATTTCAAGCATGCAGTTCAGTGGATTTTGGGATACTGGACAGCTGCCATCACCCTCTGAGAACATTTTCATCCGCCGCCGAAGAAACCCTGTACCCATTTGTAGTTACTCACTTTTTCCCTCACCCTTTTCTGCAGCCCCTAACAGCCACTCATCTGCTTTCTCTGTGGATCCGCCTGCTCTGGACAATTCCGGTAGATGGAATCGTGTCCTCTGCAGCCTCTTGTGGCTGGCTTTTTCCACGTAGCGTCATGTTTTCAAGGCCCACATGTGACATGTGTCCATGCTTCTTTCCTCCTAATGGTCAAATACTATCAATAGTATTGATAGACCACGATGGATTTATCCTTTCATCAACAGATGGGCCTTTGGATGGTTTCTACCTTTGGTTACTGTGGACAGTGCTGCCATGAACACGGAGGTGGAAGTGTATGTGTGGATGCTGTTTTCATTTATCTCTCACAGGGTTCATCCTTTCCCCCTTAGCTACAGGGTCTTGCTCTGTTGCTCAGGCTGGCATGCAGTGGCATGATCATAACTTCCTGTAGCCTTGACCTCTTGGTCTCAAGCAATCCTCCTGCCTCTGCCTCCGAAGTGGCTGGCACTATAGGTGCTTGCCGCCTCACCCAACTAATTTTTTAATTTTTGTAGACATGGGGTCTCACTATGTTGCCCAGGCTGGTCTCAAACGCCTGGGCTCAAGCAATCCTCTGACTTTGGGCTCCCAAAGTGCTGGGATTACAGGCAAGAGCCACTGTGCTTGGCCTTAATTCTCCTTTTTCCTCTTATTATCAACCTATTACCCTTTGAGGAATAAAATTTCTGCACTTTAAAGAGAGAGAATTTTTCCAATTTTTGGCTATTATGAATAATGCTGCTAAAAAATTTATCTGTGGGATAAACTTTACAGCATGTTGTTATCAGATACATATACATAGTAAAACAGCTACCACAGTGAATCAGATGGACATACCTGTCATCTCACATAGTTCCTTTTTTTTTTGTGTGAAAAGAGCAGCTAAGATCTACTTATTTAACACAAATCTTTTGTTTCTGGTCTTTCTAGCCTGTTCCACTGGTCTCTTTTTCAGTCCTTGACCTGGGGGCATCATGGAAGCTGTATACTATGAACCCTTGGTATCAGGCAGTTTAAGTCCTCCAACTCATTTCTCCTTTACAATTGCCTGGGGCTACTCCTGGCCCTTAGGGCTCCATAAACATTTCAGAATCAGTTTACACACACGCGTGCGCACACACACACGATGCTAGGATTTTGATTGGGACTGTATTGGACATACAGATCAATTTTGAGGGAATTGACATTTTCACAAAAAAAGTCATTCAATCCAGTGATTCATGAGCATGATATAGCCCTCTGGTTATTTAGGTCGTCTTTAATTTCATCGCAGGTGTGTGTGTTGTGTGTTGTGCGTCTTTTATTGGATTTCTTCCTAAGTACTTGATATTTTGATGTCATTATAAATAGTATTATTTATACATTTCATCTTTTTTGACAGAGATTTTGAACTGGGAACTAGGGGTGGGAAGAATCAGAAAAAGTAGGAAATGTCCTCTAGTGTAGAACTGGGTGGGCATCCTGGTTTAGGAGCAGCAGTATCTGTGGAGAGCATCATAGAGTCATGGGCTCTGGTGACAAGGTATGGGCCATGGCAGGTTTACTGGAGGGTCTGGTGTCAGGGTGGCCCTGGCCCCTCATGAGATGAGATACGCAGCATGATTTCATTGTGATTCATGCTGTCTTGCCTCCCTTGTTCCCGCCTATCTTCTGCATCTGGTTTTCCTTTTCTGCTGAAATCTGCCAGCATTGGTTTCTGTTGCTTGGAACCAAAAACTAGGACGAGGAAGACATCCGGATTGATCACTTTTGCAAGTTGCATGGAGATCTGTTACATCATTGCTAATTATATTTGCAAGAGACACCCTAGAAACAATCTCATGTTCAAGGAGAGGGGAATAGTAAATTACGGCACGTTCATTGGGTGGAAGAACAATAAACCAAACAAAAGCAAGATACAAAAGATAAAACCAGCATCAATTCAGCAAAATGAATACATAGCTGCTTTGAAGGAAATATAGCAAAATAGTAGGAGCTGAGACTTTTGGGATGATCGGAGTGATTCCCCCCCCACCACCTTTTTTTTTTGAGATAGAGTCTTGCTCTGTCACCCAGGCTGGAGTGCAGTGATGCAGTCTCAGCTCACTGCAACCTCCACCTCCTGGGTTCAAGTGATTCTCCTGCCTCAGCCTCCCGAGTAGCTAGAGTTACAGGTGGGTCCCACCATGTCCAGCTTTTAAAATTTTTTTGTATTTTTAGTAGAGATGGGGTTTTGCCATGTTGGCCAGGCTGGCCTCAAACTCCTGACCTCAGGCGATCCACCCACCTCGGCCTCCCAAAGTGCTGGGATTACAGATGTGAGCCACTGTGCCCAGCCAAATTTGCCCTTTTCTATACTCAGTTATGTGCTTCCACATACTGTATTCTATTCTGAACAAATACTACCTTTATAGTGGAGAAAAGAATCCAACTAGAAACAATTGCAAAAGACACCAAGGTATTTTCCAGGCCCCAGGCTCCCCTGCTGTCCTGGGGACACCTGAGCCAAATTCCTTGTGGTTTATTGGGCAGTAGCCACATGGGATTCTCTCCATCATGGAGGGAGGAGCCACTTGCCCAGCCCCCAGTTACCAGGATCAGGAGGATCCTCAATTCCCCATGACCTCCTTTCCAGCAGACAGTGGAATGGGAGGCTGGTGTTTCAGGTAGAGTTTAATTGGTCTGGTCCCAGGGCAGATTCTGCATGTAAATGCAAAGGCAGGCCTTCGTGTCACTGGATGATGACAACTTAGAAGCACAGGAGGCCTGGATTCTGCCTCCTAAGATGCAAAGCATGGGCCAAAAGCAGGAGGAAATGCAAAGAGAAATGACAGATACAGCATCAACCTACAAAGCTCTCGTCACAGGGCTGGTGGGGTGGCTGCTGAGTAAGAAGCAGCCATGTTTTCCTTAACATGAACTTTGACCACACTACCTTTAGGAATTCATGAGGTCCTTGGGAAACACGTGTGTCTGATTCAGCAGCCTACTGTCTACTCGGGCAAATCAGGACACCTTGAAGGCTGCCGGACCTCCAGAGTCTCCCAGCCCCTCGACTCCTCCCAGGAGGATTGTGCAGACTGATGGGGAAAGGCACTACTGGGGGATAGGCTTCTGAGTTTCAGGCGTTGCTTGGTGTGCTTTGATACCTTTGATACTCTCCTTCTTCCATAGCAATAGAATTTTTAATGGGGCATCTACTACTCAGCTAAAGACTACATTTCCCAGCATCCCTTGTGGCAGGAGATGGCCATGTGACTAAGTCCTAGCCAATGGGGCAGTGAGAGCAAGCACTGATGGAAACTCCTGGGTTGGGGCATTAAAAGGCAGGGACATGCCTTTCCCTTCTTTTCCTCTTCATGATGAGGTGCAAACATAGCAGTGATTTCTTGAATGATGTGGATGAAGAATGTCACAGCAATGAGGGCACTTTACTCAATTAAGAATAGTGCCACCATACCAAGTCATACTTGTACCTGAGAGGAAAAAATACATTTATATCTTATTTCAGCCACTTTGTATTAGTGATATTGGCAGTGGGAGTGGTTTCCTTGAAGACAGGCAGAGATTGGAAGGGCAAGAGGCTTGAAGAGGGCAGTGCTCTAAATGAGAGGGAGAGACTTGGAATTGCCTACGCTAGGTCTTGGGGCACAGGGAGCAGGATGAGGGGCAGTGTGCAGGGCTGAGCTTCCTGTGGTGCTTCCCAGGAATGATGGGCAATGACTCAAGGTTTGGAACTTAACCTGTTTCCTTCCACACTTGATCCCCTTAGGTTTCCTGGCCCTCGGTGAGGCCTGTCCTCTGCCATGAAGAATAGGAAGCAAGAACAGCAATGTGACAGAGACTCAGTCAATGGCAAAGCGACAGTGGCCTTTAGTGGGTCAGTATTTGTGGAGAGGAGCAGGAAGTCAGAGAGCAGAGCTGCCAGGGGAGAAATCAGCTTTGCTGGAAAGGGAAGGAAGTTGGAGAGGAGAATGGGTCACGGGGGGGTTGTATTTTCTTTTCGATGGGAGAAATAGCAGCATACTTGTTTGTTGATGGGAACATTCCAGTAGAAAGGGAAAATGATGCAGGGAGAGGCAAACGTTGCAAAGTCCTTCAGGAGGCTGTGGGGCGGGGCCCAGTGCACAGGCAGAGGGGCTGGCTCTAGCTGGGAACCTGAATGGTTTGTCTGCATCCATGGAAGAGACCGGAGAGTCAGTGGGCACAAATGCAGGGATGGGGGGCTTCTGGGATGCGGGGTGCATATGAAGACAAAGTGCCCAGATAAGGAGAAAAGTCCTGGTTCTGAGGGATGAAGCAGGACCCAGTCTGAGCCACAGCAGCCACAAGGGACAAAGGAGGTCCAACAAGGGCTAATGATAAAAGAGATGGAAACGCTGGAGAGTTTTTATTTTACACTTTTTGCATTTTTCAGGGCTGATCAGGAATTTTTTGTGTTTTTCAGTGTTGATCAGGAATTTTTAAAATAACACAAATAGGCTCTGATTTTAAAAGTGTTGGCAGACCGTCTCCAGAATGGCACCTGATGGTCCTGTCTCCTGACACTAGTCTCCTTTTGCAAACCCCCACTCCTTGATTGCGGATGAGGCCTGTGACTTCCAAGGAAACGTGGTAGGACCCTTCCAAGACTGGGTTCTGAAAAGGCTGTGCCGTCTGCCTTGCTGGCTGTCTGGGAGCCCTTGCCCTTGGAGAAGCCAGCTGCTGTGTTGTGAGTTGTCCTCTGGGTGGTCCACATGGCCAGGAACTGCAGTGTCCAGCTCACAGCCAGCGAGGCCTTATAGGCTGCTGACAGCTATGGGAGCGGGCCTGAAAGTCCACTCCTGAGATGGCTGCAGTCCCCTAAGACCCTTTTATTGCAGCCTATGAGAGACCCTGAGCCGGGGACCATGCTAAGCCCAGCACCAATTCCTGACCCACATCAGCTAGGTGATAACAGATGGACATTGTTTTAAACAACATTTTGGGTCCACTTGTTACGCAGCAGCGACTAACTAATACAAAAGGAGAGGCATGTTTCCACTTCTTGATTTGGTCCTTTCATTTCTAAGTGAGCATATAGGCCTGTCCTCCTCCTTGCCTCCGGGTCTGCTGAGGGATGACAGCTCAGCCAAGCACGGATGTGCAGTGATGGTGCGTGTGGCTCTGGGGCCAGACCCCTGGCTTCTGGCTCAGCGCCGCTGCTTGCTGGCTGTGTGGCCTTGGTTAAATTGCTTTCTCCATGTGCCTTGCTTTACTTCCCTGTAAAATGGGGTCATAACAATGGGAGGATTTAACAAGTCAATTCCTGTGAAGTGCCTGACCAGGGCTTGGCACACAGCTGGTGCTGAAGACGGTGTCAGCTGCTGTTAAACACCCTCATCATGCAGTGTGGCATTGGGCCTGTGAAGCTTGCTGTATGTCACCACTCCCCTTGCCCATCTGCCTGGCAGGGTACACGTGAGGACTTGTCTCACGATGCTACTCTGCACTCAGGCACCATCAGTGGCTCCCCAGGAACCCCTGAAGGTGTTCTAAAATCACTCCCTGATGTTCCAAGACCCTCTTCACCCAAGTCAGCTTCTCCCCACCCCCCCAGGCCCACCACACCACTTTTCTGGCCCATGGGACTCAGCTGTCCTTGCAGAGGTGCCTCTGCCCCTGAGTGCCCAGCAGCTGGGCCTTCAACACGAGACCCCACGGCGGTCCCACCCCACCACGACGTGGCTCCACAGCTCCCACAGCTACCCACATTGCTCTACAGAAGAGTGACTTCCTCCAGAGTCTGTGACCACCCATTCCCTCCCACCACCATCCTGGGCTCTTCAAGAGCTTTCTGTTAACTCACTGTGGAGAGGGATTCCACATGGCTGGCAGCTCAGGGGAGACTTCTCTTTAAAGAAGGTAAAGTGGCTTGAGGCCTCAGCCTCCCAGAGTGCTGTGATTACAGGCGTGAACCACCGCGCCCAGCCTGGCTTGAGTTTTGAAGCAGGCGTGGAGGACCAGGAGGTAGGGGGTCTTTCTGCAAAGTCAGCTGGTGACAAGTTATGAAAACACAGAGATCATGGCCTTCCAGCTTCTCATGCTAAGATGCCAAACTGGAGCACCAGGGCTGGACGGAGCCAGAACCCCTGGGGGCCTCGGCCCAGGCAGACGCTCAGCAGGCAGCTCTCTGCTGCTTTCTGCATTTTGTCCTCGTTACTGTCACTGTTGTGGGTTTTTTTTTTTTTTTTTTTTTTTTACCATAGAACCTTGACTGGCAATACACAAACCTCCTCAAAAGAACATGAAAAGGAAAATTAGAGGGAGCCCGCCGAGGTACTTTGCAAAATTGGAAAAATCAGCATTCTCCCCGTCGCAGAGTTCACCGGCTCATCCACTCGCTGCTGATTAAGGAGCCTCGGTGTTTGTGGGGGCGTTCGGCAAGAGGCCTCTGATTGGGAGACAATTTTGTGGCTTCGGCCTGTAATTTGAGTGCAAGGAATCAGGCACAGTTAATGTGATAACCTTGCAAACCTCTGCTTGTGACCGAAGCGCATGGCCACCGTGAGCAGTCATCAAAGACATACTGCAAACACTCCTGAGGCTGAGCCTCAGGAAGGCTGAGGAAGGCAGCACTCTTCCAGGCAGTTGGGAAGACCCCTTTTCTGGCTGGCTTTGGGAGTTTGGAGATAAAAGTCACTGGTCATGTTTATCATTTAGTTCTAAATGCACCATGTGGGGATTGAGTTTCATATTTGCTGGAGATCAGTGTTTGATATCATCCTTGCCCCAGACGAGGGCTGTGCAATCCTTTGGCTTCCCTGGGCCACACTGGAAGAAGAATTGCCTTGGGTTACATAGAAAATGCACTAACACTAACAGAGCTGATGAGCTAAAAAAAAATCCCCCCAAAATCTCATGATGTTTGAAGAAAGTTAATGAATTTGTGTTGGGTCACATTCAAAGCTGCGCTGGGCCACATGCGCCCTGTGGGCCATGGGTTGGACAGGTTTGCCCTGGAATAGAAACGTTTTGAGGTAGGAGGGAACCCATGTGTGTCCTGGGGTGCTGTGCACTGTAGGAGCTCCGCACAGATGTGGTGGACCAAGGAATGAAGGAATGAATGGACTGGTGTTTGAAGACATGTTTTGGGCTTGAAGAGTAATGGTTATTCCAGGTAGAGTGATTGCCCAAGAAACCTTCCTGATTACCAGGGTCATTTGGATGCTGCCAGGAACACATGGGTTCTTTTTGGCTAATGACAGCTTTTGTGCATTTTTCATTTTTCTTGATTTCTACATCACCAAGATCAGAAGGCTACTGAGAAGACAAACTGTGTGTGTGTGTGTGTGTGTGTGTGTGTGTGTGTGTGTGTGTGTGTGTGTGTGAAAGAGAGAGAGAGAACTGTGGAAAATGGGGAGGGATGGGGTGGAAGCAGGATGGGTGAGGGAGGGATGGATGGAGTGTGGTGGGGTGGAAGGATAAATATCCACAGCTGAGGCCGAGGCTTCCTACCCTCTCTCTGCCCCTGCAGAGTACCCCTGGGCCTGCATTCAGCACAGTGTCTGTGAGCATATGCCACATTGGCATTTGTAGAGCCTTCTAGGCTCTGGTTTTTCACTGATATTTCTGTGGTTCAACTCCTCCCAACCCATTGTGATCAATATGGGCTGAATTTCTGCAGCCCCTCCATTTGGCTGGAAGAAGACTGGACACTTTCAAACAGAAATGCATCCTAAGAAATTGAAGGCATCCAAACCAACAGAATGTAAGAACGAAAAGACATGAATGAGTTTATACAGTGCAAATTCCTCATCCTAACTTTAACTAAGATCTAATCAGGGGTCAGTGAGTCGAGCTGATACCACTGATGGGGAACCAGTCTCCAGCTTCTTCCCCTTTCTAAAGGTTAACAAAGACATACACACATCTCACACCAAATATACTTTCCGGTTTGACTTCAGCAGGGCATGTGATTTCTGATAACATCTCTGGGCTAGATGAGAAGGCCATCCTGTGGGTCTTCCCAATTAAACAGGGACCACTGAGCAGTGGCAACCAAGGAAAGGGTCTCTAGTGACAAGCCACAGGGTTCTCTGTTCCTGTTCAATTTCTGGCTCAGCGACTTAAGTAGGAAGTCTACGAAGCCTGCTTATCTAACTGGCAAACAAGAGAGAACTTACACTCAAAGGACTGTTACTAAATGCAGATGAACCGGATAAACTTCCCTCGGCTGGCAGAAATCCAGGTTGTTTCAAAGATTTTTCTTATGCCAATAACATCTTTACACAAAATACGTTTCTTGGCCAGGTGTGGGGGCTCACACCTGTAATCCCAGCACTTTGGGAGACTGAGGCGGGTGGATCATGAGATCAGGAAATCAAGACCATCCTGGCCAACAGGTTGAAACCCTATCTCTACTAAAAAACAACAGCAAAAAAATTAGCCGGGCGTGGTGGTGCGAGCCTGTAATCCCAGCTCCTCGGGAGGCTGGGGCAGGGGAATCGCTTGAACCCGGGAGGCGGAGGTTGCAGTGAGCCAAGACAGCACCATTGCACTCCAGCCTGGCGACAGCGGGAGACTCTGTCTCAAAACAAAACAAACAAAACAAAACAAAATACTTTTCTTATTCTCAGTCTGATAGCCAGCAGCCTAATGCTCTGTAAGCTGTTAATAAAGTTACCATGAAAAAGATTCTGGGGTCAAATTAACCGAGTAAATGCTACACCGTTTTGGAGAGCCACAATGCACATTAGCATGTAAAAGGCACTGACACGTCCTGAAATATAGATACATCCGTGTTTGCGATCAGAATGCTCTTTTAATGTAATATCTATCAACATCCTTTGGAAGTATTCCAGAAATATGACTTGGAAAATGCTGCCCAGAACATAATTTCCAAAGTGATAAAAAAAAAAAAGGGGGGGAGGTATAAATAGTTTCTCTGTTCTTTTCGCAAGAAGCCAAGAAGGGCTGTTAGTACATTCTCCAGAAAAAACCCCAATTTACAGTGGGCACCTCAGAGCTGCTTTCCTCTATCCCCCATGACATAGGTTCTGTTTCCTTCAGCCGGTTCACAGGTGTCTAGTGACACTTGAATTGTTTTGAGTTGTATTCTCTCGAACTGCTAGTGACACTTTGCATTTTTTCATGGAATGCTTTGTTGTCCAAATTTTCTGGTGTATAAATTGCATTTTTTTATTTCTCTGATCACTCATTAACTTGAAACTGGATCTTGAGCTTGTATATTTCATAGCAATACTTCATATCTCTAGAGAGTTACCTTTTTACTTACATTTATGACACATTTTCCAATGCTGTTGCTCTATTTGTGTTTTATTATGCATATGATTATGTAAGAAGTTCCCAACTTTTAAAAGATGTTCCACAGGCCCCCCTCATCTTGTCTCTAATGAGATGCTTCTATTTCTTTAGTCAGAATTCGTTTCCTTTACACAGATGGGCAAAAAATGTGATTCTATTTTCTTCTAGCTTGTTAAATTGAAAAAAAGAGAGAATCTTTTCTCATCACACAAGTAATGTTTATTATATGTTTATTTATTACATGTTTATGATAGAAAAAATAAAAATAATTAAAAATAAGGGGTCCAGGCATGGTGCTTCACTCCTGTAATCCCAGCACTTTGGGAGGCTGAGGCGGGCAGATCACCTGAGGTCAGGAGCTTGAGACTAGCCTGGCCAACATGGTGAAACCCCGTCTCTACTAAAATTACAAAAAATAGCCGGGCGTGGTGGTGGGCGCCTGTAATCCCAGCTACTCTGGAGGCTGAGGTAGAGAATTGCTAGAGCCCGGGAGGTGGAGGTTGCAGTGAGCTGAGATCGCGCCATTGCACTCCAGCCTGGGTGACAAGAGTGAGACTGTCTCATAAATAAATAAATACATAATAAATAAATAGAAAAAAGCACCTGCAATTTCAGTACACAGACAGCATTGGTAATATTTTTGTAGATCTTTTCAAACTTCTTTCAATGTTTAAATACACCACATCAACCTTTTTCCCCAGGATGAGTAAATTCTGGATCTCTCTTGTACCTCATGGTGACTAGAGTTGGTAATAATGTGTCACAGACTTGACAATTGCCAAGAGAGATCTTCAATGTTCTCACCGCAAAAGACAAAGCAGCAACTCTGTAAGGGGATGGAGATATCAATTAGCTTGATGTCAATGGTACTTCAAGCTAGAACAATTTTAAGTAAAAGTTTAAAATAATATAGTGGGCCAGGTGTGATGGCTCACACCTTAATCCCAGCACTTTGGGAGGCCAAGGTGGGGGCATTGCTGAACCCAGGAGTTTGAGACCAGCCTGGGCAACATGGTGAGACCTCATCTCTACAGAAAGTCAAAAAATTAGCTAGGCATGGTGGTGCGCGCCTGTGGTCCCAGCCACTCCGGAGGCTGAGAGGTCGGAGGATCACTTGAGCCCCGGAGGTGAGCCATGATTACACCACTGCACTCCAGCCTGGGCAACAGAGTGGGACCTTGTCTCAAAAAATAAATAAATGAATGACTAAAAAGAGGAATTTGTGAATTTCTCGATCAATGTATTACATTCCTAAGAGTAATAATACAAAATCTTTTAGCCTTTATTAAATGTGATGGTGTGTAGGAAAAATGGCTGTCTGGCAAAAAAAGCCCTGACTGGCGCATTTGTTGACTGCTTGGTTGAAATATCCACACCTCGGCCACTTTCAAGCTATACTGACAACAAATGGCTGGCAAATTTTCTGAAAATTTTATTTATTTATTTATTTATTTATTTTATTTTATTTATTTATTTATTTGAGACAGAGTCTCGCTCCATCACCAGGCGTCAGGCTGGAGTGCAGTGGTATGATCTCGGCTCACTGCAACCTCCACCTCCCAGGTTCAAGCAATTCTCCTGCCTCAGCCTCCCGAGTATCTGGGACTACAGGCACCCACCACCATGCCCGGCTGATTTTTGTATTTTTAGTAGAGATAGCATTTCACCATGTTGGCCAGGATGGTCTCGATCTCTCGACCTCATGATCCACCCCCCTCAGCCTCCCAAAGTGCTGGGATTACAGGCATGAGCCACCACGCCCGGCCGAATTTTCTGAATATTTAAGAGTTGTCTCTTGTCAGCTGGCAGGGATAAATCTGTCATCTTTATTATGCTGCTCCTTCCTAACTGAAGTGGGGAAAATTCTGTTTTATGTTTATCTTTCTTTATTTCTCCTATTACGGTCTCACAAAGCCCTTGGGGTAAGTGTCTTATATCCCCAAGTAAATGGATATACAGTTGTTTGATTTTTAAATTGCTCTTGAATTGTCTTTTATTTTACATGCATTTTCTAGTTGCATTATATTCATATAAGACAGTTGATTACATTTTTTCTTATGTACTATATCTTCTGAAATTAATTTACTGGTGCTTTTGGTCACTTTCCTAGGTTTATAATCATGGCTACAAGAAAATTGACATTTTAATGTCTTCTATTCTTATGTTTAGCTGTTATTTCTTTTTCTTATTATATAGCTTTTGCTAGTATTTCTAGTTTTAATTTAGTTTTATATTAAAATAGGAGTGGTAATTGGACAAACGAGAGAATGTCCAGATTTTTAGTGCTAATGACTTTCTACTCCTTAAGAAATAATTGTTTTTTGTTTTGTTTTGTTTTGTTTTTTTAAGAGATAGGTCTTGCTATGCTGCCCAGGCTGGATTATAGTAGCTATTTACATGCACAATCATAGCTCACTGTGCAGCCTTGAATTCCTGAGCTCAGTTGATCTCCCTGCCTCAGCCTTCTAAGTAGCTGGGACTACAGACATGCACCACCGTGTCTGGTGGCTTTTGATTTTAAATCCATAATCTTGGCCAGGTGCAAGATTACACGCCTGTAATCCCAGCATTTTATGAAGTCAAAGAAAGAGGATTGCTTAAGCCCAGGAGTTCAAGACCAGCCTGGGCAACATGGCAAAACCTTGTCTCTACAAAAAATGCAAACACTTAGCTGGTGGTAGTAGAGTGCACCTGTAGTCCCAGCTACTTGTGAGACTTGAGGTGGGAGGATCGCCTGAGCCTGGGGAGGTTGAGGCTGCAGTGAGCTGAGATCGTGCCACTGCACTTCAGCCTGAGTGACAGAGCAAAAAACAAAAATAAAATGCCATAATCTTTATCATATTTAGAATAAAACCTGTCATACAAATTTCTAGTGACTTTTTTTTAAATGCCCCCTTGATATTTATTGAGATAATTAAATGGCCCTTACCATTTCTCATGTTAATTTGACAAATCATGTAAATCATTTTCCTGCTTTAATGCCACTGATGTAGTCTTGAGATAAACTCTTCTTGATTGCTATAGATACTTTTTTTTTTTAAGTGGCAAGAGTCTCTGTATTTGGAATTTTAAAATAAACTTTTTATTCTGAAATAATTTTTTTTTTGAGATGGAATCTCACTGTTATCATCCAGGCTGGGGTGCAGTGACGTGATCTTGGCTCACTGCAACCTCTGCCTCCTGGGTTCAAGCAATTCTCCTGCCTCAGCCTCCCAAGTAGCTGGGCTTACAGGCATGCCCCACCATGCCCAGCTAATTTTTATTTTTGTAGTAGAGACAAGGTTTCACCATGTTGGTCAGGTTGGTCTTGAACCCCTGACTTCAGGTGATCCACCCACCTCAGAATCCCAAAGAGCTGGGAGTACAGGTGTGAGCCACCATGCCCAGCCCACTCTGGAATAATTTTTGCTAGTGCTGAGTTCTCATAAACCTCTCACCCAATTTCTTCTATTGTTAATGTCTCACATAACCACAGTACATTTGTCAAAGCTAAGAAACCAACATTGGTATATTACTGTTTGATATAGTGTGGCTCTGTGCCCCCACCCAAATCTCACCTTGAATTGTAATAATCTCCACATGTCAAGGGTGGGACCAGGTGGAGATAATTGAATCATAGGGATGGTTTCCACCATGCTGTTCTCGTGAGAACGAGCAACTTCTCATGAGATCTGATAGTTTCATAAGGGGCTTTCCCTTTTGCTTCGCACTCATTCTCCCTCCTGCCGCCCTGTGAAGAGGTGCCTTCTGCCATGATTGTAAGTTTCCTGAGGCCTTCCCTAGCCATGCAGAACTGTGAGTCAATTAAACCTCTTTTCTTTATAAATCACCCAGTCGGGTATTTCTTCATAGCAATGTGAGAACGCACTAATATACTGTTCATTAAACCCCAGACTTCATTGGATTTGGCTAGTTTTCTTATTTGTGTTTGGATTGCCAAGGTCCATGTTCATGTTGTAGACTAACCTTTAAAGCTTCACGGTTCTTCTCAGCTTGATTCAAAACTCTAATCGTGCTGTACTCCCATTGTGTCCCCCATTTTGTATATTTTTATAATGGTTCATTTAGTGGAAGGCTTATTTGTTCCTTGAAGGACACTAATTTTTCATGATTTGAGCAAAGTTGATAAACATATGTGGAAGGTTAATATATTGTGATATATTTTGTGTTCTTGCTGTTCTAGAAGGATCCAAAGAAAACAAGAGCTATTTTTTCCCTTTCCTATTTCTCCTTCCAGAGGGCAAGTGAGTCCCTGAGATAAGAGGACCAAGCCACTCTGGCCCCAGGGAAGGGTTAAGACACTCTTCTTTTAGAAAAGGGTTGACATTTCTCAAGGGTTAGAGGAAGCTTTAGCATTTGCAGCAGGGCCTGGGAAGGAGTGGCCTAACTAAATGCGGCCAGATCTGACAGGCAAGATGGAGGCTTTATTTAAAAGAGGGGACATTCCAAGAGTGGGAAAGACCCATGCGGTGTTCCTCCAGGGCACCCAGGAAAGCAGCAGGTCTCTGAGAATTGGGGGAGGGAGAAGGGGGCAGTTTTGGGGTGGGGCTCACTTCCTAGCATCCCTGTGCTGTTACCTGGCGTGGCAGGATGGACCCACCTTCAGGTGACCAACGAGAGCCACTCATAGGCAGCCCAGAAGGACCAAAGACCAGCGGCCTCTCTCCCAGCCCAGAACCGTGTAACCTACCCAATGCTTGTGTGACCCAGATGGTGCTAACTTTCCTGGATCCCAGCATTGTCCTTGAACCTGGCCTTTCTTCTGGGGACATGCATTCCCTCAGCGATCTCATTCAGCTTGGAGATTTAAGCCCCATCTCGACAGTAACCACCCACCCGCACGTTGACATCTCCCACCTGGATGCCTCCCCTGGTCCCCACATTCATTCACGGGACACCTGCCCCAGCCACCTCATGAACGTTTCGGACCTCATGTTAATGAGACATCTCAAATACATCCACAAGTGAACCCACGATCCCCTCCCTGCTCCAGCCTCCCCATCTCAGCTGGTGGAGACTCCATTTCTCTAGCTGTTCGAGTCCAAACCTTGCAGTCATCCCTGACTCACCTTTTCCCCTCACACCCCATGCCCACCCCCTCCCAGCTTTCTCTTCAGAATGCACCTATCCTTGACTGCTTCACAGCACCTCTTCTGTCCCTTTTCTGGCCTTAGCTATGTTATCTGTCACTGGGATTACTGCCATAGTCCCCTAGCCGCCCCTCTGTGTCTGTCCCCATATCAGAGTCAGGCTGGGTTTCGCTGCAGTAACAAAACAAACCCCCCCATCTCAGTGGCTGGAAACAACAAAGGCTCTTTTCTCTTTCATGCTGGGAGCCCGCTGTGTGCAAGGGGGCTCGGGGCCCTGGCCACCAGCTTTCACCATGTCAGAGGAAGAGAGGGTGTGGCTGAGCCATCCTGGCTCTGAAAGTGAAAGTGTCTACTCAAGGGACATCACCCTTATTGACATTTCGTTGGCCTTCGAGTGGGGAGGATAGTGCGATCTATCCTGTGTCTGGTGTGAGATGGAGCTAGGACATCTGTGGCTGGTCCCCGTGCCCCTCATCCCACAGGCCATTCTCTGTTTCACTCAGAGAAAAGATCAATTCCTTCTGCTGCCCTGATGTCCTGGACCGTTTCTCTCCAGCCTCGGGGGGTCCTCCCCACTCTCTCTGGCCTCTGCCCCTAGTTTCCCCCACATTCACCCTGCTGAGCCCAGGCGGCTTCTCCGCTAAGCCCCCAATGCACCAGGCACACTCCTGCCTCAGGGCCCTTGCACCGGCTGCTTCCTTAGCCAGGAAGGCTCTTTCCCGAGCTAGCTGCATGGCTGGCTTCCTCCTGGGCCTTAACTCTTCAAATGCGGTGCTCTGGGTGTGGCTGTCCCGGCCACCCTGTCCGAGGCTACAGGGCACCCCCTGCCCCATGCCCACCCCCGTGCCATCTTTTGCTCTGTGGTATCCAGCATGCTCTGTAACGTACAGTATCTACTGTCTAAATCCTCGCACTAGACCGTGCGCTCTGTGAGCCAGGGCCTGGGTTTGGGCTCGGGGATGAGCAGGTGCTCACGGAAGCGGCTCTCTGCCAGTTTGTCGAGTGGATCAACGCATCGAGCGCTTAGGATGCCCAGGTGTCTTACGAAGGGTTTTGCAAAGTGTGTTGCCAGGGTGACCCCCTTACCTGGATTATTCGTCCCCAAATGGCATTTCTTGCCTCTGGGTTCAAAGTTAAATTGGATTTGATTTCGAAAGACTGTGAGGCCTGGCAAGGATGTTGGAGGGCAGCTGGGGGTTCCAGGAGTGTCTGAGGAAACAGGAGAGGATGTGGGACGCGTCGGCCGGGCCTGTGGGGGCTCCGGGCTGGGCTCTGTCCACCTGCTGGTCAGCAGGACGCACTGGAGGTGTTCGGGTTAGGGAGCTGGGTGACCAGGTGGGAAGCCAGGTGGGGCCGTTTGGAAGACCGGTCCACGAGTGGCAGGAAGGCGCTTCCCCGGCCTCTCCAGCCAGCACTCGGCAGTCAGCGTCCACCCGCAACTCTGCTCCGAGAATGCATTTTTCGACCTCAGAGCTCTCTCCAATTTGTCCGCCAAAGGCACCAGAGAGAAGAAACCCCACTCATATTAGCATTCTTTGGGAGCAGGAAGGCCTGCTGCGGAAACCTTACGCGTGGGTTTATCCACGCCTTATGCGCAGCGTGAGACGCCCGGGTCCATGTGCAGGCCCCTCCCCGCCCGGGGCCCTCTGTGGCACCAGCTCTCCTTACATGCTTGGGAGGCCCCTACTCAATACATGCTGGGGCGTGTGCCGCGGGGCAGAAGACAGGGCAGAGGTTCTGCCTCCTGGGGGCTGCCCAGGGGAGGACAGGCTGGGGACGACCCAGGCGCTGGTTTTCGACCCAGGGGAGGTGAGGACAAGCACTTTCCGATTCCGAGTCCTTGAATTGTGCCTGTTAAACCCAAGGCAGGTGGGGGTAAATTCGAGGACCCCAACGTCTAGGACTTATACCCCGGAACTTCATTTCCATGGGCCCCTCTGCTGGAGCTGAGAATCCAGTGCCATTGACTGTGTGTGGCCGCGGGGCCATGCTGGTGGCTCTGGTGAGTGCTCATCGCAGGCCCCTGGTCCTGAGTCTGGGCTCCTAGAGGTCTCTCCAGCCCCTGCATGGCCCAGCCTCTCAGCAGGTGCCACCTTTCTGGCACGGTTGCCTGGCTCAGGGCGTTCTGGATGGGGCCGGAGGTGGAGGCTGTGTAGTGTCTGGGTCTGTTTCTAGGGACCCCTTGGTTCAGGGGCTTCCCGGGCAGTAACTGTGCCTCTGCACACATGGATCCTCCCCAGCATCCAGTCACACCGGTGAATCAAGCCTTTGGGGTTTGGCACGGCTAAGTCTCGGTGTCTTACTCCAAAATTGACTGGATGTTTCCAATATGACATCGGAGAAGCCCCATTCTCACAGCTGCTTGCCTGTTGATGAGAACCCTGGCTTGATCTGCAGTATGCACACGGTCTTCCTCTTGAGCCCCGACTCCTTCATAGTCTCAAAGGTCTACTCGTGGCAACATCCTCACTCCATCTGCACTTCTTTGGAGGGGCTGGGCGATGGGTGGGGGAGAACTGGGGAGCCTGGCCTAGTTCTGGGGAGAAATTAGCAGCGGCCAAGAGCACTGGGGCTTCCATCAAAGCCCTGTGGGAGCCCAGAGGAGTTTGGTTACCATTAAGTGGCTTTACCATTAACGAATCTCAGAGTCAAATTGCAGAAGCCGCTAGTAGGGCAAGCGGCCTGCCCATTTGTAAATTGGGAGATGGAGCCTCCCCAGCGCAGGGAAAAATCATGGCTCAGGAATCGAAAATAATGTGGTCAGCAGTAATTTAGAAGGCTTTTCACTAAGCAAGGTTTCAAGAAAAAAAGAGAGAAAGAAACAGCTCAGAAAAGCCTGTTTTAAAAACCTCAGCGGAAGCGGCTGCTGTAAATTCTGCCATCGTTTCTATCTTAATTCAGTAACATTTTTATTAACTTAATTTTTTCCCCTCTCTTGCTTTTGCACTCCATAAAAACACTTAAATCACTTTTTTAAACATTCCTCAATCAAGTCTTTTATCTTCACAGGGCGAATTCCACCTGCCAATTTGCAAATGGGCTTATTTTGGTCAGCAGACCGCAGGCAGCATTCTCTCACTGCAAAGTTTCCACGTGCAGACAGGCCTGCCTGCCACCAGCCCTCTTCCTGCCCTTCGGAAGAGGTGCAGTCAAAAGTGGCTTTTTTTCCTTTCTTTCTTTCTTTCTTTTTTTTTTTTCTAGACAGAGTTTTGCTCTTGTTGCCCAGGCTGGAGTGCAGTGGTGGGATTTCATCTCACTGCAACCGCCTCCCGGGTTCAAGCGATTCTTCTGCCTCAGCCTCCTGAGTAGTTGGGATTACAGGCACCTGCCTGGCTATTTTTTTCGTATTTTTAGTAGAGACAGGGTTTCACCATGTTGGCCAGGCTGGTCTGAAATCCTGACCTCAGGTAATCTACCCACCTCAGCCTCCCAAAATGCTGGGATTACAGGCATGAGCCACCATATCTGGCCCACAAAAATGGCTTTTTTTAAAAAAGAAAATGTTTGAGGGTATGTGTGGTGGGGGAGCAAAGCACAGACATGCAAAGCGGCTTTTTCGTCCTATCTTATGGCATTCACAGCTTTGAACATTTCAAGGTAGAGAGGGAGGTCCATTCCTGAGGTCCTCTCATGCCCCTGCCTGAGACCTCAGAGGGGCAGGTTTGTGCCCGCTGCCCTCTCACCTTGCTTGGAGGCCCTCCCAATGCCCCCTGCCCTGCTCCTGTCTCTTCTGTGCCCTCTGCCACTGTGACCCAGAACCCTGGGTCAGGCACTCACCTGAGAGTACCTTCCTGCATCCTGCAGTGGCCTGGGTTGGGTACCCCTGCTGGGGTGGAGGTGAGGGCCCCTGACCCTGCATTGGAGAGCCAGGTTCCTAGCCGGGGCTGGCTGCCTGTTCCCCAGCCCACCTGAAACCATCACACTCCCTTAAGGAGTAAAACGTTGTTGGAAACAGATGCTTGGTGCCACAAAGAAAATCACTGAGACAAAGGATCTTTCAGCAACACAATTTTTACTTCCTGGACTGCAGGAAGGGGACCCTTGCTAGCCCTCTTGCCACAAGAGAACAATAAACAAAGGAAAACACACAAATTCATCCCTCACGCATTTGGGGTCGTCCTTACTGCTGTGTCTGATCTCTGTTGGCTGGAGCCAGACCTCACAATCTAAACTAAAACCTGATTGGCTACAACTTAAAACTTTTCTAAACAGGTAAAAGCAATGGAGAGCTGAGACATGCCTATGAGCACGTCCAGCACAGATCTTGGTTAAAGTACAAGAACATAGAATGTACTACCTGCCTGTAAGCATGGCATGTCTAACAGCTACATAGGATAGGACGTAACAAAGTTATTAGCACACTTATTCTTTAACAAGAAAGGAAGGTTTAAAGAGGAACTTTTTTTACTGCCCACAAACGTGGACCTGCTCAAGGGAGGTGGCATGTCGCATTCCTTGCATATCCTTCCTGTGGAGCAAAGATGTTGTCTGTGAATCAAGTTCACCACTGTTAACCCCTGTCTGTGAAAGGGATCTGATATTATAACAGGCCAAGACAGGGCACCATTTTCAAGATGTGGAACTACAGCTCCAGCCCCAGTGTGGCACGTTGAGGCTTTGTCCAAGGAAGGATCTTTCCATTTCCAGCTGGTGAAGGAATTCCCCCTGAGGACCAAGGTGTGTGGAGCCTGATTTTGCCACTACCACTTGCTAATACGATGGCAGCCAGACACATATTTCCCAACATGTGAAGAGGTCAGGAGCTCCTACCCTGCGGCCCATGAACCTGGGGCAGGGGACAGTTACATCTTTCTTTTCACCAGCCTCTAATTGCCCTTTGGCATTTGAAGGCAGGTAATGAGTCACAGCCACAGCAGCAGGGCGTGTGGCTTTCTCGTTTGTAGAAATTGTGGATTTTTTCAAGTTGCAGGACAGTTGTCCCACGTATCTGGGAATGTTGTTTGTGCTGATGTGCTCTGCAAAGTCACGGAAGTGACAAGACTTGCTGCTGGCTTTATCACATGTGCTGGAAAAGCAGGGCAGTTTCCATACTATACACTGATTCTTTAAATTTTTATATTACATTTATTTATTTTGAGACTGAGTCTCACTCTGCCACCCAGGCTGGAGTGCAGAGGCACAGTCTTGGCTCACTGCAACCTCCATCTCCTGGGTTCAAGCAATTCTCCATGCCCAGCTAATTTTTATATTTTTAGTAGAGACGGGGTTTCACCATGTTGGCCAGCCTGGCCAGGTATTTTTAGTAGAGATGGGGTTTTGCCATGTTGGACAAGTCTGAACTTAGGTGATTCACCCACCTCGGCCTCACAAAGTGTTGGGATTATAGGTGTGAGCCACTGAGCCCGGGTTTTTGTTTTGTTTTGTTTTGTTTTGTTTTGTTTTGTTTTTGAGACAGAATCTTACTCTGTTGCCCAAGCTGGAGTGCAGTGGCAGAATCTCTGCTCATTGCAGCCTCCACCTCCTGGGTTTAAGCAATTCTCCTGCCTCAGCCTCCCGAGTAGCTGGGATTACAGGTGGACACCACCACATCTAGCTAATTTTTGTATTTTTAGTAGAGATGGGGTTTCCCCATGTTGGCCAGGCTGGTCTCAAACTCCTGGCCTCCTATGATCTGCCCTCCCCAGCCTCCCAAAGTGCTGGGATTACCACGCCCAGCCCACTTATTTATTTAATTAAAAAAAAATTCGGTTTGCTTCCTTTGTAATCCTACATATTTTACATTTTGCGCTGCTAAGTGTTATTTAAAAGGGGTCCATGGAATTTAAAAGTTTCTCATAAAGTCTACGTTACAGAAAGGGCTCAGCGCCCCTGTCCTGGTTGTCTTCTTTTCATGTCCACTGAATGAGAAATGCAAATCTGAGCCCTAAAATCAGAAGCATGCAGATGATTCCAGATGATTCCATGTGGGTGTGGTGTGTGGAGGACATGGTCACTGTAATGAACACCAAATTTAAGAACCTCATGGAGAAATCATGGGTGGCCTACCCACCCAAGAATACCCTGGTCCAGGTCATTGACTCTCAGCTAACTGGACAGGCTCACCTGGGCTTCCTTAGCTTTGTTTGCATTGTTCACTGCCCTCCCCTCAGCCCCAACCACTCCCCACCTATCCCAATGTTTCATGTTTCTCAAAGCTATTCTGGGCCTCACCTCCTCCAGGAAGTCTACCTGGATCTACAGAGGTCATGACAGCACACTCTCACTGCCCAGGCCCGGGGTCCCTTGGTGCCATGATGCCAAGGGCCCTAATCTCTTGAACAGGGCTCCCTAGACTTCAATTTTGGTTCCATCTAAGCCACATGGTCCCCCTGAGGTGCTTGGAGTTCTCTCCAAGGCTGGGGAACCCTGGAGGAAGTGGACGTGCTTAGGGTTTCTGCCCCTACCCTTTGGCTAGTGCATAAATACCATGGTGATCCTTGTGGAAAATGATTGCTCGGGATCAGTGTGTGCAGAGCCTGGGGCATCCCGAGCTGCCAGCGGTCATTTGTTTCCTAACAGTGGGAGTGGGCTGAGGCTGGTGACCCTGCAGGCTGTGACCTTGAGGCCAGTACTTACGATGGGCACTTTGGTCTTCTTCTCCGTCCCTCTTGCTGTGAGGGCTCCCCAGCCAGGTGGGTGCCCATGTAGACAGTGAAATTGCTGGGCACACTGGCATCATCAGGAAGTTCTGATGGAGACAAGCAGAGTCACTTTGATCCCAGAGCCCGGAAGTCCAGCTACCTCCACCTCACTTTCCATTCCCTCCTGGTGGGCAGAGATTTCACAACTTCCCTCCTGCCCAGATGTCCAAATATTTCTCTTATCAAAATGTATATTTTCAGCAAATTGTACAGCCAAAGAGAAAAATCCCACAGAATACAGAAGAAGAAGAAAAAGGCTGTGTTTTCACTTTAGAAAACAATGTCTTGGAAAAATAAATCTCCCTGGCCATGGAGGCCAGAATATGGTTCTGGTGGGCTCATGTGTGATCTCAGACTCAGATGAATCCACTGATTTAATGGATAATTTCCCTTAAAGGACCCCGAACCTCACTTACTTCACCGAAATTGTTCTTCAGATAATTTGGGGTCTGTTTGGGGTTGGTGGACTCTGGATTCTCAGGACAAAGTTCTCAGCATGGTCTAATAGGAGAAGCAAGGACTTTGGAATGAGGCAGACTCTAGTTTTAATTTTGGAACTTCTAACGGATACCTGCATACCTTTAGATCCCAGTATTTTTACTTATAATACGAGCAGCATGTCACCTGCCCATGTAAATTTCCTGTCCTTACTTAAATAAAACAAAGTACATAGTGTTTTGGAGGGCTGGCTGGGTATGGAATTGGAAATAAAACCAATGTCACACTTACAGGTGGGCTAGGACTTATTTTTCCCCTCAAACTCAAGGAACTGAGGCAAGGATGAGAATAATTCTGATCCCAAACTCTTTCACCTCTGCCTAAAGTTTGCTCCTGAATTTAAGATCCAGGCAGTTGCCTCAGTTTCCTACCTCACGGTTAAGACATGAGCACTGTTGCGGTTTGTCTATCAGCCAGCAGATGTTTATGGATTTGCAATGGCACGTGCTTGGAGGCGAACCAAATAATATGGGTTGACTTGGCTTTCCCCTCTTCCCTGCCTTGTTCCCCCTCTCCCTCAGTCCTGTTCACCCACTCTCACTTCCCAAACAAGTATTTGCAGTCAAGTCTTTGTTTCAGGATTTGCTAAGAACATCGGGCTAAGATAGTTGGAAAAAAAATAACCTCTGAAAGCAGAACCTCAGATGGGATTTTGGTGTTGGATCACTCACTAGTCAGACATCAATGAGGGCCCTCTTCATGGTGGTGGTGATGATTATGGCACACATTGCCAAGGTTCTCACCTGTGGTTGCCTGGGATGAAGTGCACATGGAAAATGAGGCACTGGGCTGTGCAGGGCTGTGCCACTTGAATAGCACGGAGTGTGTGTCCTTTAGTTAAATGGCCCTGGAAGCCTTGAAAAAGAAAGTGATAGGTTTAGATAAGCCATCTGTCAGTTCATGTCAGGCTCTGGAATCCAGAGGTTCTCTGGCAGCATTTAAAGATTTTCATTTTCTGTAGGGCAGACCGTACTGAAAATCAGGGTCAGGATCTGATTGTAAGAGTGGCAGAGCAGCAAAGGAGACCGAATTCACAGATCCACTTTGTCCAAGTTAGGGTCCTGGTAGAAAAGAGTGGGACTTTGAGATCCAGGATGGTAACATTTAGGTGGATGAGCCTGAAAATCCTGCACCTCCAGATTCTTTTGAGCCCTCTTCAGCAGAAGCAATCTTCTTACTCCTCAGTGAGAAATGCCCCCTTTGCCTAGAGCTTCCTCCAATCCACAAAGTCTCACTTGAAGCAGGTATGTAACATGACATTTGTCATTTTCAGTATGTGTTCCCACCTCAGTATGTCCAAGTTGATAAGGCTGATAGCTAGGGTCAGCCCTGAGCATGGTCCATGTGAAGAAATGCATTTCCTGCTCTAGGAAATAGCTCACTAGTGAAGAAATCAGGAGCTAATCAATATGTACCAATGGGAACCAGGCAAGCACTCCTAGTAGTAGATTTCAGTTTACAAACCCAGGCTGGATTAATTAATTCATTAACTAATTAACTAAAAGGGAAGCTGAGTCTCCTTGAGGGAGGATTTTGTAATACCACTGCCAATTTATACAGCAATTATTTCCCTGATGCTTTCCTGAAGTGACATGTGGCTACCTACCAGAGTAACTGCACTGAAGACAGAGGATTACATACACTTTCAGGGATTGTTGGATATAGGTTCTGATATCGGGTGATCTGAAACTCCTGATTATCCCCTGGTTATACTGGCAGGGGATGTTGGGGGGCCTTCCTAAGGAGGCCAGGTGATAAATGGACATCCTGCCCAAGGCCATCACACAGTGGAGCCAATCCATCCAAGGACGCACCTTACAGTCACTTCCCTGCTCCCTTATTGTAGTAATTGGGATAGCTAGACTTCAGAATTTGCATGACTCTTGCTTTGATTCTCTGACTTTTGGAAAAAGAGCCGTGAAGTGGGAAGAGTCAAGTGGAAGTCCCTGAAACTGTCACCTCCTGGCTAAGACAGTAAAATCAGAAGCAATACTACAAACCAGGGGGAACTGCAGTGATTTAGGACCATCACAAAATCTTAAGGCATGTAGTGAGGCTGCTCCATGGCATTGTCATTCAATTCACCTCTCTGGCCCCTGCAAAAACAGACAGATTGTGGTGCATGATGGCATTGTGAACTCAACCAGGTACATTTAACCTCTCTGTGGCTATTGTGCCAGATGTGGTGAATTTATTGGAACAGACTGACATAATCTCTGACATTTGACATGTGACTATTTACCCACTTATTTGCCAGTTCAGACAATCTTCATTCCTTTGTGCAGTTTTCTTATTTCCAATTGGTATAACATCCATTCAGCCTAAAGAACACCCTGGTAGTACAGATCTGCTTGTGAGAAATGCTTTCAGGTTTTATGGGTCTAAAAAGGCCTTTATTTCATCCTTTTCCTCCACTCTTGTTTTTGAAGGGAATTGTCACTGGATATAGCATTCTGAGTTGAAAAATTTTTTTAACACTAAGTCTCTCTTGACACTTTCTTCTGATTGTATTGTTTCTGATGAAGCATCAGCTGTGATTTGTGTCGTTCCCTCCTTGTAATGTAGGCTTTTTTTTCCCCTGCCCAATGCCTGAGCACAGTTGCTTCATATCGCTCCCTGCTCCCCCAGTTTTAGAGTTGTTTGTGGCGGGAAAGTTACTTTTGGCCAGAACTGGAAGTTGGAAGGTATGCAGCTATTGCTATAGCAAATGCATTCTCCATCCTGATCAGTAAAGAGAATAAAAAGTCATTTGTCATTAGATAGGAAGGACTCCAGATCTATGTTATAATAACTCCTGTTCTCCAAAGGATATACCTCACAGGTACCATAATCATCTTGATATTCTATGGATCATGCCAGTCTGCCCAACCGTTCTTTTTCTTTGTCTGTGTGCATGTTGGACTCTTGCTCTGTCATCCAGGCTGGAGTGCTCACTGTCACCTCTGCTCACTGCAACCTCCGCCTCCTGGGTCCAAGCTATTCTCCTGCCTCAGCCTCCCGAGTATCTGGGGTACAGGTGCACACCACCATGCCTGGCTAATTTTTTGTATTTTTAGTAGAGACAGGGTTTCACTGTGTTGACCAGATGCCTCAATCTCCTGACCTCGTGATCCACCCATGTTGGCCTCCCAAAGTGCTGGTATTACAGGCATGAGCCACCGCGCCTGGCTGCCCAACCTTTCAAAAGCAGACATTAGGCTGGGTGTGGTGTCTCATGCCCGTAATCCCAGCATTTTGGGAGACCAAGGTGGGCAGATCGCTTAGGCCCAGGAGTTTGACACACTCTGGGTAACATAGTGAAATCGCATCTCCACAAAAAATAAAAAATTAGCCAGGTGTAGTGGCGTGTATCTGTGGTCCCAGGAACTGGGGAGGCCGTGTCTCAAACAAACAGGCAAACAAACACACAAGCAGACAGTAATGACAGACCTTCAAAAAGATCTCATTCCTTGAGAGCTCCGATCAACCACTTAGTGGAAAGGTGATTATATTGGTCCCCTTCTAGTCTAAAGGAGATAACGCTTGTCTTTTTTGGAATTGGCTTTCCTCTAGACATGCATTTGCCTTCTCTGTTCACAGTGCTCTGCCCACATCAATCAAAGGCTGACACAATTTGTCTCCAAGGAATTGCCAGATGCGCTGGAGCAAGGACTCATCTTAAGTGAGACAGACACTCTATGGAGCCCACACTGGTGGGATCTGTTGGGTGTTTGACAGATATGCTCCCATAAGCCAGAAGCATCAGCCAAGGGAATGTGAGAGCATCTTCCTAAAGACTCTGCTAAGGTGTCAGCTCAGGGCAACACTCAGTGGCATTGGGACCCCATCTTCCAGTGTGTGGTGAATGCACTGAGCTAATGGCCAGCACACGAGGCTGTGTGCCCGGGAATTCATGGATTCCAGAGCAAAGGTGGGCAGTAGGAATGACGCCTCTTGTGGCCACACTGTGACCCACTTGTGCACCTTACTGGAGTTTGTGAGATGACTCCAGCAGAGAATGGTCGCTGACGGATGAAGGTAGAATTCATGCTTTGGCTTCTCCAGAGGAAAGTCCAGGAGCACAATCACACACTCCTCGGGGTTGGTTTGAGTGACCAGTGAGGGTAGCAATAGCAGGTTCAAGGGCTTTGTGTTTCTCTCTGTCCTTCCAGCCTTGCTCACCCCACCCCAGTTCATACTTCTCCACAGAGGGCTCACAGGCAACCCTTTGTTTCGGCCTCTGCATACTCCACACCACTGGGCACTGAGGCCATTTACCGGGCAATACTGCTTGAGCTCTCACGATGTGTGACGTAGTGTACTCAGGCTGGGAACATTGCCAGCAGTTCTTCCTGCTGTGGGTGCTGGCCTTGGTCAGTGCCCATGGAAGGTCCCTTCTTTGGACCCTAAGTGACCAGTTGGCTAAGGAAGGAAACTAGTATTGACTCATCGCCCTACTGAGTCCATCTGGGCTCCAGGGATGAAGACAGAGGTGGAGGGTGGTGCAGACCCAGGTAAAATCTTGCCCAGCTTTGATTCTGTTTGTACGCTGGAGGAGGATCCCAGGAAACTCCCCTCACCCCTCCCTCTAGGGTGGCTTAGCAAAGCACTGACAGTTTGGTCTCACCCTTCCAAAAGTCACGAATTACTTGAGTTAAACAGGCACCTCTCCTTATCACCTTATGCATGCGGAATTCTCAAGGGAGAGACAGATAATACCATGTAACTGAATGAGTAATAATGCAAAGAGAATAAGGCGGAGTAAGAAGTTGAAGGTGACAGTGGGTAGAAGGAGAGGGGGCAGGGGAGCAGGTATCACAGGGAACTGAGGGGATCTGTATGGACCTCCAAGTGGGCCACAGAGGGAGTCAAGTGGCCATATGGGAACAGAGTGTCCCGGGCAGAGGGAACACGGAGACCACATCAGGGAGGTGAGGGTCACTTTCTTTCCAGCCCGTTCATGGTGGGGAAATTAACCAAAATCTATAGGAGAAAGCAAAGATACATTTTGCTTCTTGGAATTTTTTTTTTTTTTTTTTTGGATGGAGTCTCACTCAATCACCCAGGCTGAAGTGCCGTGGTAAAATCTCGGCAAACTGCAACCTCTGCCTCCCAAGTTCAAGCGATTCTCCTGCCTCAGCCTCCTGAGTAGCTGGGATTACAGATGCCTGCCACCACGCCAGGCTAATTTTTATATTTTTTAAAAACATATATTTTATTGCATTTTAGGTTTTGGGGTACATGTGAAGAACATGCAAGATTGTTGCATAGGTACATACATGGAAATGTGATTTGCTGCCTTCCTCCCCATCACCTATATCTGGCATTTCTTCCCATGTTATCCCTCCCCAAGTTTCACCACATTGGCCGGGTTGGTCTCGAACTCCTGACCTCAAGTGACCCACCCGCCTTGGCTCCCCAAGTGCTGGAATTACAGGCATGAGCCACCGCACCTGGCCACTTCTTGGAAGTTGAGTTGCTGAGGAGTCTGTTTAGATCTCATCTCCATTGTCTTGGTGCATTTACATATAAGTGGCCCGTAGCAGTCAAAGGGCAGGGTTTGAAAACAGGTGTAGTGGACAGACGCACATCTCAGAAATCCCCATTGCTGGCAGGGACAAAGTTCAGATAATGCCCACAGCATTTTGTTGCAGAAAAAGAATGCCTCCCGTAGGATCCTATAATAACACTCTGCATCTGTGGTCTGTTTCTATCCAAGTTTCTCAGAACATTTTCAAGCATTAATTAAACTTCACAACGATCCAAGGCCATGGGTCTAATTAGACCCATTTCTTAGCTGGGTCATTTGAGGCCCATTAAGAGGAACTGATTCGCTTAGAGCCTTGGAGTCTGACTTTCCTGTCTTAAACCCCAGCTTGCCAAATGTCTCCAAATCAGAGAGGAACATGAACATTTAAACAAATCTACTCAGAAACCAGTTACTTAACGAATTCTTGGGCAAACCCTCCATGGGTCTCTGTGACCACTGTGTTATCATGTTCTTTCATCACAACCAATTAACCAAGGTATTTTTTACACAGCTTTATGAAAAGTCACTGTATGGAAATATTGAAAGGCAGGACGTTGGTCTCAAGAAGTAGTGAGAAGTGTCCCTTTCCCATGGCCTGAAACTGACTCCCTCCTGGGCGTAAAGGAGCCTCCAGTGTGCCTTTGCTTTCCCATCATTTTACCAGAAGGCTATAAGATGTCTTTTCATCTTAGGTTACATAAGTATCCAACACATAAGAAGACTGTTATTACAACGACAACCATACTGGGGGGAAAAAGGGTTGATTTATTCTGAATATCTGTATGTAACGCTTTTGATATCTTCTAAGAGACTTCTGAGTTTCAGGAGGGAGGAAAAAAAATGAGCAAACGTTCTTTTAAAAATGCAACCTGGCTGTGTCTAATGTTGTCTGGCCAGAAAGCTATTGTTCATAAGGCCAGGGCAGCCCGGGTATCATTCATCCTGGGTTACATCGGCTTGCCTTCCTCCAGCCCCACCGGCTGCTTATGCAAAGCAGCCCCCAGTATTCCTATGGAGGATGGGGGCAGGGAGACTCTCCTGCATTTACTTCAAAAAGTCTCCTGACAATCAAAAACATTTTCAGGACACACGCCTTGCTGTGATGATCCCCACACCCTCCTGCCCTCCTGCTTTCAGAAAAACAAATAAGTAGGATTTCTACGGAGAGATGCAGAGGTGGCTGAAGGAAGTGTGTGACAGGAAAGGAAACTCCCTGTTTTTCACGTTCCCCTTATAACCGAGGGCCTCCTTCTCCGGGGTGCATCCTTCCACATTCTTTCCCCTTGACTGACTCTCAAAGGATCCATTTCAACTCGGAAGAAAAAAACCCAGCATCTTGGAGGATGGTCGCTGATTCTGACACTCAGATACGTTGTCTGTTAAACAGATCGCTTTGGCTCAGTGATATCAGACAATTGACCTCTTGGTGCACAGACTCCCAGCAGCCTTGCTCCTGAAGGGGGTCTTTGGGGAAGCCAGTCCCGCAGATCAGGAGCCCCTGGGGCACCTGAGATGGGTCCAGGGTCTCCGTTTCATCTGTGGTCTTTTCGGTGAGGTGTGTTCAGTCAGCAACTTCCTAGGAAGTCTTCAGCTGCATGGAAAGAAATTTAAGTTCCTAATCTCTGTCCCCAGAGTCATTTAAATGGGGCTGGTGTCAGAGAGCAGAGCATGATTCTGTTCCTGCGCTGTGCCCATGTGTGATACCATCCGACTCGCCAGTGAGCTTGGCCTGCTGGGGTGGAAGAAGGTGGCCTGCCCTGAGGAGTTGAGGAATTCAATCCAAGTCCGTTTTTAACTCGATGAACATTGATTGACAATTTAGTAGGTCTTGCATGGAACGCAAGGATGAATCCGTTAGAAGGCAAACTCTCTGCTGAGGGTAGGAATGTAAATAACTAGCATAATGCAAGTAGGGGTGTGGTATGTATATTAAGAGGGGCAGGAGAATGCACTGCAGAAATGATTCTGTCTTGGAGAAGCGGAGAGGCATTGCAGGTGGATGACTGCTGGATCCCGAAGGACAAAGGTGGTGTCAGTAAATGCAGCCTTGATCCTCTGGGGCTGCCATGATGAGCTGTTGCAGATGGGGAGACTTAACCAGCAGACACTGATCCTCTCACAGTCTGGAAGTCCCAGATCAAGGTGCGGCATGGCTGGCTGCTCCTGAGTCTTCTCTCTTTGGTTTATAGATGGTCACGTTCTCCCTGTGTCCTCAGGGTGGTCTTTCTATGCATGTCTGTGTCCTCATCTCCTCTAATAGGGACATCAATCAGATGGGGTGAAGGCCCACCCATGTGATTTCACTTAATTTCCTCTTCAAAGTCCCTGTTCCCAAAAACAGTGTCACATGCTGAGATATGGGAGGTTAGGACATCAACACATAAATATTTGAGGGACACAATTCAACCCATGATAAGGAAGAAAGAGGCCTTTCCATGGAGGGGACAGAGGCAGCAAAGCCAGAAGGATATGAAAGGGCAGAGTCCCAGGCCAGGCTTCCTGGATGCAGAGCCTGAGACAAGGGTTTGGGTCCAGGGGACTGATTGACAGAGGGCTCTCAAGAGAAAGAAAGTGAGAGAGGCTAGACAGGGAATGAGGAGGCTCAGCATGGTGTTGGTTTCAGCCCCACAGGGGGCTCTGGAGTACGACCTGCATCACAGGGCAGTTCCACAGTGAGGTGTGGGGGCTCTTAGACCCCCAGGGTTAGTCAGTCAGTCAGTCACTGTCTACAGCCCTCCCAGGCAGGGTGGTCCCGGTGGGTCCAGGCCAGCAGGCTCCCACACAGTCGATGGCAATTCTTGGCTAAGGACGTGGCTGTGAGTCCTCAGCAGCTTTCATCGGAGGCTGGGGGATGCTCCCAGAAGCGAGGCAAACACAGGGGACCTGGACACTGAGCTTGGGGACGAGAAAGCAGCTGGTCTGCTGTGTGAACCACAGGGCCCCCAAGTGTATGCTGCAAAAGTAGTTGGTCTAGAGAGACTTGAAGGCCAAGCCAGGAATCTGGACTTTGACTGTAGGAGGGGAGTTTCCACCTGAGCCATGCAGCCCGTCCTGCACACTGGACCCTCTTGTAAACATGTGGATTCCCCAGGCTCAGCTGGGCCCAGGAAGCTACAGGTCCCCACCTTCAGGTTTCTCCCAGCCAGGCTGACCCTCGAAGCTGGGTGTGAGGCAGCACTTGACTCCCATGGCTCTGTTCTTGGTCTCCTCTCTGCCACCGTGGCCTTGCCCATGTAGGGACCTCATCAAGTGGTTAACAGGAAACTCATGGGGCCCAGCGCCTGCATCCAGAGAGCCGCCTCCCTTCAACTCCTTGGGCTTTTATGAAAAAAGGCCATCTAAATCTGATGAATAAGTCAAGATGAATTGGATAAATAAACAAATATGTGCATCTCTGCAGAGGACGTGGCTGCCTGGTGGAGAGGCCAGTGGGCCTGCCAAAGGACAAAGGCAGGCAAGGACCGGCCACAGTCCTGGGGCCTAGAGGGGGTTCCAAGCAACGGCTGCTCCTGCACAAGCCAGAGCACATGTCCTGTTCCCAAGACGGACACAGGGAGAGACGGTCTGAGGTATGGAGCCCGGGAGTATCGAGGGCCACGGCGGAGTGGAAATGTGGCTGGCTTTCTTCCTTCCCAGCTCATCAGTGGCGGTCTTACTGACACTTGCCCACTCAGCTCAACCTACGGTTGCTTTGGGTGAAGGCTTCTCAGTGACATTATCATCATCACTGCATGTCGGAGAAGGGTAATGTGTTTGAATTTCCTTAGTACACATGAATTTCTGAGGTCTGAATGCGGCACAGGGTCCCAGGCAGGGCAGGGTCTGCATGGCGAGAGTTCTGTTGAGAAGCACACGCTCCCATGTGGATGGCGCTCCACAGGCCACTGTCCTTCCCAAAAGGTGTGGATATGGGGTCTGGGGCTGCCCACTGCCAGCAGTTCTTCCTGCTGTGGGTGCTGGCCTTGGTCAGTGCCCATGGAAGGTTCCTTCTTTGGATCCTAATGGCTAGTTGGCTAAGGAAGGCCATCACCTACTGAGTCCATCTGGGCTCCAGGGATGGAGACATGGGGTGGAGGGTGGTGCGGACCCAAGTTAAATCTTGCCCAGCTTTGATTCTGCTTGTATGCTGGAGGAGGATCCCAGGAAAGTCCCTTCCCCGCTCCCCCTAGGGTGGCTTAGGAAAGCACTGACATTTTGATCTCATCCTTCCAAAAGTAATGATTTGCACATATCAGACACTTTCTTTTGAAAACAGAGACGCATGTTGTAAAAAGGGCAAACCGGCCAGGCGGGGTGGCTCATGCTTGTAACCCCAGCACTTTGGGAGGCCAAGGTGGGTAGATCACAAGGTCAGGAGTTTGAGACCAGCCTGGCCAATATGGTGAAACCCCGTCTCTACTAAAAATACAAAAATTAGCCAGGCATGGTGATGGGTGCCTGTAGTCCCAGCTACTTGGGAGGCTGAGGCAGGAGAATCACTTGAACCCGGGAGGCGGAGGTTGCAGTGAGCCGAGACCATGCCACTGCACTCCAGCCTGGGTGACAGAGGAAGACTCTGTCTCAATGGTGGAAACAAATAGCTTGTTTTAGAAACTGTAGTCAATTCCTTATAGAAATTGCGTTTCCTCTCCCATGCCCCCCGCAACCCTGACACAGCACGTGGACACGGATGGAGAACGCCTGCAGATCCAGTGGGAGCTCAGCTTCATGTATGACTTGGGTGGCAGCTGTGCCACGCGGAACTGCAAAGATTCTGGTACTCACATTTTATAAAAATACGATACTTATTTTTAAAACTGAAAGGCATGAAGACAGACAAAGGAGGAGAGGCAGAAATGCTAATTTAATTCAAGCTGGCTATTTTTTAGTTAGTTTTTTTTTTTTTTCAGCTGACTTTGAGGCATGACAGAAGTCTGGAAAAGATAAAGCCACAAGTTCAAACATATAGCACTTACTTTCCCTCCGCATCAAAGCAAACCAAACATCGAGAAGGCCTATGTGAGGAGCTAAAATACTCAATTGATCCTTTTTTACCCCCACTGACCGAATCCTGGGAAGCATGGATGCCTCGGCCTCTTAAATAACGCTGGTAACAGCGGGCCAATTGTGTGGCTGGACCGGCGCTGCCCCAGGTAGCTGATAACTTCCTGTGTTGAAACGATGACTTGGAGATTTCATCATGATATCTTTGCACACCAGGAAATATCATCTTACAGACCTGCCATTTCTTAAAATAATCGGTGAGAATGCTATTAAAGTCAATGTCTTAATTAAGCCTAGCATTAGCCAAGGAATTACAGGCATCCGAAAGGTTAGCTGTCTGGTGGGATCCAGTTTCACAAGGCAGGATTAGGTGCGGGGCTGGGAACTCCAAGGGGGAGATCCCTGGCTGCTGAGAGCAGGGCCCCTCAGCCGCCCAAGAATGTCTCCGGTAGGCTGCTCCGGAACCTGCAGGGTGTGCCTGGTGGGGGCAGGAACTCAGAAACCCTCTTTGCCTCTCCAGCCTCCTGAACCCATTTTATTACAATTGGTCAGTGTGCTGACGCTATAAATGAGTATGTACAGGCAGGCCTCTCTGGCTTCTGGGCATGTGTTTCACTCCTCTGGCTTCCATTTTCACTCTGAGAAACGGTCTTCATTCCCAAGTGCCCAAGAAGACGGATCACAAACGGCTCTGAAATCTAACTTTGGAGTATGGGACGTAGTACTCAGCCAGGGGGCTGAACCCTGAGCTCTGGTCTGGTCTCACCACCCTCAAAGCATTTGCACCATGGGGTGTTAAGATTGAGAGGTGGGGTAGGAAAGCTTTCTGGTCTTGAACTCCAGGGCTCACGTGATTCTCCCACCTTGGCCCTCCAAAGTGCTGAGATTACAGGGGTGAGTCACCGTGCTGGAGTGCAGTGTTGCTGTCACGGCTCACTACAGCCTTGAACTCTTGGGCTCAAGCGATCCTCTTGCCTCTCAGCCTCTCAAGTAGCTGGGACGACAGGTGTGCCAACACATATGGCTAATTTTTCTATTTTGAGCAGAGACGGGGTTTCGCCATGTTGCCCAGGCTGGTCTTTAACTCCTGGGCTCAAGCAGTCCTCCTACTTCTGCCTCCCAAAGTGCTGGGATTATAGGCATGAACCACAGTGCCTGGCCAGGAAAGCTTTCTGAATACCTGAATTCATGTACCCGGGTGAATGATTATTATTAGCAAAGCAAGGAGAGCTGTCTCCATCTGCTCAGGGTGTTATAACAAAATGCCACAGACTGGGTGGCTTAAACAACAGAATTTTCAGCTGGGCATGGTGGTTCATGCCTGTAAACCCAGCACTTTGGGAGGCCAAACCTCACCTGAGGTTGTGAGTTCAAGACCAGCCTGGCCAACATGGCGAAATCCCGTCTCTACTAAAAATACAAAATTAGCCAGACATGGTGGTGCATGCCTGCAATCCTACCTACTCTGAAGGCTGAGGCAGGAGAATCACTTGAATCCAGGAGGCAGAGGTTGCAGTGAGCCAAGATCGTGCCATTGCACTCCAGCCTGGGCAAAAAAGTGAAACTCCATCTCAAAAACCAAAAAACAAACAAACAAACAAAACAGAATTTTCTCACAATTCTGGAAGTCAGACATCCAAGACCAAGGCTCCTGCCAGGTTTTGTTCCTGGTGAGGGCTCTCTTCCTGGCTGGCAGACTGCCACCTTCTTACTGTGTCTTCGCATGGTGGAAGGAGAGAGGTGTCTTGCAATTCCTATAGGGTCACAGTCCTATCAGATTAGAGCTATGCCCTAATCCAACCAGGGCCACCCCTGGTCAGTGCCCCTCCAGGGATGACCAACCACCTGTCCAGACCCTCCCAGGCTAGAGGTTGGGCTGCTTGCTGGACCCTGAGCCTGCTGCAAGAGTGAACAGAGCCCTGCTACTCCTACCTGCCGGGTGTCTGTCAGCGCCAACTGTGGGGACCCAGAACCCACGTGCCATGCCTGAGGAAGTGGTTATGTCCCTCTGGCTATATTTCCAGGGACCTTTGCTTCCTCTCGACAGCACACGGACTCAGTGGCTGTGAGCCCACAAGCAAGTCCTTCCTGCCCCAGGTGCTCACACCTTGGGGACTCCTGTCCTGATATCAGTCCTCAGTTGTCACAGAAGCTCACAGCCATTCCTTTTCTCAGAGTAAAACTCAGGCTGTATCAATTGTAACAATGACAATGATAATAATAATGATAATAATAATTTTAAAAGGCTGGCCTGGTATTGCCAGTGTCCCATGTCTGGCACCAATGCTGTGTCTACTTGGAATCACCATGAGGCAAATTCCATGCCATTTCCTCAGCTCCCAGTGCAGAGATTTTGGTGGACTAGAGAGAGGAGTTTCTCCTGAATGTTCTACACTCTGTGCCTGGAGTCCCATGGGCCAATGTGCCTCCTGTCCTGGTGGGGAGGGACAGGAAGCACCGGCCTCCCCGATCCTGTGGGATGGGCTGGACTGTGCCCCCTTAAGTGATGATGGAGTCCTGAGCCCTGGTACCCATGAATGGCAAGGTGACCTTGTTTGGAAATCGGGTCTCTGCAATGATCAAAATGAGGTCATTAGCATGGGCACTGATCCAACCTGGCTGTGCCCTCATGAAAAGGGGAAATCACACAGAGGGACGATCATGGGGAGATACAGGGAGCGGAGGCCATTGACAAGCCAAGGAGTGCCTGGAGCCCCCAGCAGCAAAGGAGAGGCATGGCACAGATTTCCTTCAGACAGAGCCAACCCTGGCACCTTCACTACGGACCCGGGGCCTCCGGAGCCATGGGAGGGTATATCCCAATTGTTAGGCCATTCAGTTTGTGAGCCCTGTAATGACATCCTGAGCAAAGTACTGTATCCCATGGGCCAGTCCTCCCGCTCCGACCCGTGGGGGCTGGCACTAACACTGCAGGTTAGAGCTGGCCTTTGGAGAGAGGTGTCCCCCGGGGACAGAGGACGGGATGCTAGCCTGTCTGTGGAGAGAAATTCTGGTGCTCCTGGGTGCCTTGAGGCTGTAGGGTCTGTGTAATAAGAAGCTCCACACAGCTTCACCCTCTCCTTGATAAACTCAGAGTTCTGTGGTGCAACTCTGAAGGAGGCAACTCTGTGTATGTGTGAGGGTGTGTGTATATGCGTGTGTGTGAGAGCATGTCTGTATGTGAGCGTGTGTGTACGTGTGTATGTGTGTGAGAGAGCATGTGTGTGCGCATGGCTGTGTGAGCATTATATGAGCGTGTGTGCTTGTGTGAGCATGTGTGATAGAATGTGGTGTATGTAAGCATATGTGCATGTGTGTATGTGTGTGCATGTGCATGTATGTGAGCATGTGAGCATGTGTGAGCATGTGTGTGTGTGAGCATGTGAGAACATGTGTATGTGAACATGTGTGAGCATGTGTGTGTGCATGTGTCAGCATGTGTGTGTGTGGGAGCATGTGTATGTGAGCATGTATGGTGTGTGCATGTGTGAGAACATGTGTGTATGAGCATGTGTGTGCATGTGTGAGAGAGCATGTGTGTGCATGTGTCAGCATATGTGTGCATGTGAGAGCATGTGTATGTGAGCGTGTGAGTGCATGTGTATGAGAGCATGTATGTGAGCATGTGTGTGCATGTGTGTGGGCATGTGTGTATGTGAGCATGTGTGTGAGAGCATGTGTATGTGAGCATGTGTGCATGTGTGTGAGAGCATGTGTATGTGAGTATGTGAGCATGTGTCAGCATGTGTATGTGTGAGAACGTGTATGAGTGTGTGAGAGCATGTGTGTGTGCATGTGTGTAAGGGCATGTGTGTGAGCATGTGTCAGCATGTGTGCATGTGTATGTGTGTGAGCATGTGTGTGTGTTAGCACGTGACTGTGTATATGTGTGTGTGAGCATGTGTGTGAGCATATGTGTGTTTGTGAGCCTGTGGGTGTGAGCATGTGTGTGAGTGCATGCATGTGTGTCTGTGAGCATATGTATAAGTCTGTGAGCATGTGTGTGTTGTGTGTGTGAGCATGTGTGTATGTGAGCATGCATGTGTATGTGAGCATATGTGTGAGCCTGTAGGTGTGAGAGCATGTGTGAGTGTATGCATGTGTGTGTGTGTGACCATATGTGTGTGTGTGAGCATGTGTGTATTGACTGTGTGTGTGTGAGCCTGTGGGTGTGAGAGCGTGTGTGTGAGTGGTGCATGTGAGCATGTGTGTACCAGAGAGCCTTTCTAGAATAAGTGACGCCAACTTATGTCTTGAAGGCGGAAGAGGAAGGCGGAGTCTGGCCAGTGGGAGAGGGCGGGCCCCTGTGTTGAGGGCACAGCAGGGGCAGTGGCGTGGAGCCATGACCTGGTGCAGTTGTTGTCCTGCTGCCAAAACAGACGGCTGGCTTACACTATGGGGATTTGTCCTCTCACGGTTCTGGAGCTTGAAAGTCCAAGATCAAAGTGTCAGCAGGGTTGGTTTTCCCCAAGGCCTTTCTCTTGGCTTGTAGATAGTGTCTTCTCCTTGCGTCCTCACAGTGTTGACCCTCTGTGTGTGTCTGTGTCCTCATCACCTCTTCTTACTGGGACACAGTCATATGGGATTAGGGCCCACCCTGGTGACCTCCCTTTAACTTAATTACTCCTAAAGGCCCCCTATCTTTAATGCAATCACATTCTGAGGCACTGGGTTTAGGACGTCTACATATGAATTCTGGGGACACAACTGGGCCCGTCACACGTGGGATGAGCTCCAGGGGAAGCTGGCGCAGCAGGGTCCTAGGTCTTGTGACCACACAAGCTCCAAAGGCTTGTTAGTATTCAGACCTGAGGAATCTGAGGCCCGAAGAGGACAGGAGACACAGCTTCAGGTCCCTGATTCTTTGCGGCAGGACCACCTCTCACCCAGGTCTGCACTCCCAGGAGAAGACCCCTTCCACACTTGACGCCAGGTGTGGAATCACCTGTGTAGGGTCTATTTCACCTGTGTAGGGTCTATTACGCTGACCCTCCAGCCTCAAGGGCCCACGTGACCTGGGACATACCCATGCCTGCAGGCAGCAGAACGGTCGGCACCTGGCTAGGGCCACGTCAGCTGTGATGGGCCGGGCGAGCTGCAGAAAGAGTGGGTCCTGTGGAGTGGGTTCCTGGGGGAGCCCATCATACGTCTAGCAAATGCAGACTTTTTGGGATTGCAACCACCTCTGCTGGGTGGGTTCGGGCTGTGGGTGGGTGGGTGGGAGGGTAAGATGCCAGCTGAGTCATCTACATCCCTGAAATAGGCTGTGGAATGGGGAAGTCTGAGCTGTGCATGTCTGCACCACAGAACTCTGAGTTGATCAAGGAGAGGGTGAAGCTGTGTGGAGCAGCCTCCCCTCACACAGAGTCCCTCACACCCACCCCGGCCTCTGGCACTGTGAGGCTGCTCATTTGAGCAAATTCTTCCTGCCCTTTAAATACTTGGAGTTGGCCAGCACAGCGCCCCTTCTTTTGGAGCTAAGCACCCCGCTCCTTCGGGTTCTCTGTGTCAGCCCCTTGGCCTCTCTGGTGGCCTCCTCTACACAGTCCTTAGTGTGCTCTGTTAGATGCCTGGTGGCAGGGGGTCAAAATCTACAAAAACCAGTGTAAGCTGAAAGGATCCCAGCTGGCTCTTGTGACTGGCAGAGTCAAGTGGCTTCAGGGATGGCTGGATCTAGGTGCTCAGGTGATGCCACCAGGCTTTGTTTTCTGCCTTGGCTCTGATTTCCTCTCAATGTTTTCTCCTTTCTCTTTGCCAGTTCACATGGGCATCTGTCACGTGGCCAGAGAAGACAGTGGGCTCCAGGCTTATGCTGTTCTCTGACCCTAGTGGAAAGGACGCTCATCTGTGCTGCCACTCACAGAGCAATCCCAAGGACTCTGATTTGCCTTGCTTGGGTCACATGACCGCTCTGGGCCACTGTCCCTGTGAGAAGGAGAAAAGGAAGTATGGCTGGCTGAGCCTGTCTCCGCCCACCTCGAGACGAACGTACCCAGCTGAGGATCCATTCTCCAAGGTCTCTGGAACTGGCAGAGCTGGTCTTCAAGGCCAAATCCTCATCCGCCTTGTGTGGCCTCCTGGTGCGGCCTCCAATCAGGCCCTGGGAAGGGCAGCAGCTTGGAGATGTGGTCCCTGCTTTCAGCGCTTTACACCTGGCTGGGGAGACAAAGCAACGACACAGGAAACAAAGAGTTAAAAGTTCAGCCACAGAGAAAACGCTTAAACGAGGTGCCAATCTGCTCCTCTATGGGTGGAAGGAGGGCTGGGCCAGGAACGGGACCCCGGCAGTAAGAAGGAGGCTTCCTGGCTGTCCTCCTGTCACCCCGATGACTGGCCTATGTGTGGCCACAGGGGACAGAGCAGGGGTCGTCGGGGAAGCTTTGGAGGAAGGGACCTCTGGACACTTTCCCCTGGATGCCAGCCTTCATTCCTGGAAGTGTTTCCCGTTTTCGTATTCAGCAGGCACTTACTGTGTGCGTAGAACCGGGCTGGACCGGTGTTTCTCACCTGGCTGCACAGAAGACTCACCGGGGGCAGTTTTGCCAGAAGACGAAGGCCACCCACTGTCATTCTGGCAGAATCCATCTGGGTTTGTTTAACGCTTCCAGGCGATTCTGAAATGCAGCTGCTTTTGGGAAGGACTGAGCCAGACAGACACTGGGTGGGAGGGTCTTAGACCAGGACCCGGAGAGAAGAGTGTGTGCAGCCTGGCACGGTGAGCACTCAGAGGGACGCCCTCACTGCCCCAGGGAACTGCCAAAGTCGCTGGGCTCAGGCCCCGGTGTTGACAGCTCGTCGTCTGCACTGGGGTCGCTGTGGGCACCAGAGGGTCAGGAAGCAACAGGAGTGACCCGCTCTGCCCCCGTGGCCCTTGGAGCAGACTGGACTCCTCAGGCCCTCTGCATGCAGCACAGTCCAGCTAGATAGGAGGAGAGGGGAGTTCATTCAGCCACACGGAGCCCCATCCCCGCTCTAAAGAGTTCCGACCATGGAAAAGAATGGAATTCAGGGAGCAGGAGATTGCATTCATCTGTAGTTGCTAGAACGTGATTCAAAGCAAAGATGGGCTTGAATAGGTCTGTGAAAAAGAACACCAAAGTCCCCTTAGACAGACCAAAGCATTTGGATGATTTCGGTACAAATGAATCTGGAACACAAGGACTAAATTTTTCTCAGAATACTAGAGAATCCAAGATGGTGCAAAGAGCATGACTGTGCAGAACACGACGGCTTTCGGAGGCTTTTTCAAGGGAAGAGATGGAGCTGAGAAAAGCTCCCAGAGAACGGGTCTCCTTTCGTTTTCCTTCTGAGAAAGGATTTTCCTTTTCTTTGCTTCTCTTCACAGATGCACACGACACCCTCCTTCAAGGGCTGCCCAGCCCCTCTGTCTGGGGAGCCCCCTGCCCTCCCTGGCCTTTTCCCCTTCACTTGTCTGTGCCAGTTCTTATTGTCCGTTGAGTCCCATTCCTGAAATCTGTTCACCATCGGGTTCTGGGTGGGGGATACTCCCTGTGGGCGGGAGTGGTTGGAAGGCTGGGAGGGATACGTTAGTGTGGACTTGAGGTTGTTTGGGGACGGCTGGGCAGTCAAGGTCTGCTTTCTCCCGAGGTCTCTCTCTGGCTTGGAGACTTGCATTCTCCCTGTGTCCCCACGTGATCACCCCCTCTGTGTGTATCTGTGTCCTCATCTCCTTTTCTTATAAGGATGCTACTCAGATTGGATTAGGACCCACCTATCTGACCTCATCTTACCTTAATCACCCCTGTGAAGACCTCATGTCCAACTGCAGTCACACTCTGAGGCCCTTGGAAGGGTTAGGACTTCAACATAGTTATTTTGGGGGAGCACGACTCAAACCTAACATTCTGCACCAGCAGGATCCTCCCCGTTAGCATGATTTGCTAGGGTGCCTGGGATGGTGGCTAACGTTTCTTCTAGTTCTGAAATCCTACGAGCCTGTTTCAATCTTGTGACAGTGATATCACTGAATCAGAAATAAACCTCAAGAGGAAATGAAATATGATCTCACTGTTTCAGGAGGAGATGGTGGGATGTTGTAAGTGAATTACATCCACATCTATCAGAACAGGAGATGGTACGTGAACAGGACACAGCAAGGGCGGATGGCGTCTTTCCATTCACCATTCTGTGAGATGATTATGGCTGTCATAACAAGATGCCACAGACTGGTTGGCCTAAAGAACGGAAATTTATTGTCTCATGGTCCTGGAAGCTGGAAGTTCCAAATCAAGGTGGCAGGGTTGGTTGCTGGTGAGGGCTCTCTTCCTGGCTTGCAGACAGCAGCCTTCCTGCTGTGTCTTCATGTGGCTGCCAGTAGCAGAAGATAGAGAGAGAGGGACCTGTCTGGTGTCTCTTCTCATAAAGACAACAATCTTATGGATCTGGGCCCCACCCTGCTGACCTCATTTAACCCTAGTCACTTCCTTGGAGGCCCTATCTCCAAATACAGCCACACTGTCAGGCTTTAACATATGAATCCTGGAGGGACACAAACATTCAGTCCGTAAGGTACCTTTCTTCATTTTTCTCTTCCCCTTTCCTGACTGTAAACTTTACACCATCAAAATGGACATTTACAGATAGTTAGCTAAGCACAGTTCAGGCTTCATAAATTGAAGCTATGTCTTAATCTTGTCTTATAAGGATACCAGTGATAGTGGATTAGGGTCATTTTCTCTTCCCCTTCCCAACTGTACTTTTAACTTTACACCAGCAGAATTGACAACATGTGTAGACAGTTGGATAACCACAGTTTAGGCTTCATAAATAGAAACTGCATCTTAATCTCCTCTTCTTGTAAGGACACCAGTTTTACTGGATTGGGGCCGACCCTGAAGATTTCAATTAGTCTTGCTTTTAGGTTTTTCTTGTGGTGCTTTTTTTTTTTTCCATGTGGGCAATTTTTGTTTTCATGTAATTGAAATTTTTTATCCCTTTTAAATGTTTAGTCATAATTTAAAGACCTTCCCTATTGTCTGGCTGTAAAAGAATTATTTCATGTTTCCTTGTAGCACTTTTATAATTTTTTTTTCTTTTCTCATTGAACCTTTGATGGATGTGGAATTCATCTGAGCTATGCCAAGAAGTTCCTGGTTGTCCCAACACCATTTGTGGCCATCTCTTTCCCATTGGTTAAGATGCCCTCTTTTCCATGTACTGAAGTCTCATTTGTATTCCGAGTCTATCTGGACTTTCTATACCTTGTCAGTGGTCTATTTATTTCTGATACCACACTGTTTTAATGATTGATGCTTTATAATATGTTTAAATATCTGCCAAGGTTATCACACTCTTTCCTCCTCTTCTTTTTCAGGGTTTTCCTGGCTATCTTATTTATTTTTGCATATGAGTTTTAGCATTGCTTTGTCTAGTTATAGTAAAAGAAGCTGTTTGTGTTTTCAGTGGGATCAAGTTAACTTTGTAAATTAATGTAATGGGAATTGGCTTCTAGAATTTGGATTGTTTTTCCATTGTTTATCTTCTTTTGTGTTCTTCAATAGTTCTTAAGAGTTTTAAATAATATAGATCTTTAAAATTCTTTTTATGCTTATTCCTAGTATTTTATCTTTAAAAAAAAGTAACTGAGAAGCAGGTTCTGGATTGTGTGTGGTGTATGTGTGTGTGTGAAAGCTACTGATGTTTTTAACAGTCTGCTCCCTTTGATTGTGATGCATTTGATTGCTTATAATAGCCTTTCAATGTATTTTTGGGGTTTTCCAGGAATACAAGGATGTCACTTGAAAATACTAAGACTTTTTCTTCTTTTCCATTTTTATACTTTGAACTTATTTGCCTTTTCTGGTAGTATTTGCTAGTAATTCTGGAATGATTAAATAACAGTGCTGATAATGCTTGTGCTGTCTTACTGGCAATACTTTTCATGTTTCTTGTATTAAGAGGAAGCTGGCTGAGATGGAAATATTTTGTCAGATTAAAGATATTTTCATCTATTCTTTTTTATTGAGTGTTGAACTAAGAATTTTTCAAATGTTTTTCAACTGTGGAAACAATCATTTGATTACCTCCCCTCAAGTCAATGAATGCAATCAATTCTATTAACATATTTCCCAGTGTAAATGTAGTCTTCTTTTTGTGTGCTTCTGAATTCTATTTGTTTATATTTTACTTTGGACTTTCCCCTGGATATTTATAAGAAATGTTATCCAAAGCTTCCATCAAGTTTTGGTATCAATGTTATGTTTGCTTTAGAAAAATAACTTAAAAATTTTCTTCCTTGTATGCTCAAGTTTTTTTTCAAATAACATTTTGGTTTTATTAAATAAGAAGTCTAGCATGGTATAGTAGTCAGAATACTGGAATGAGCTCAGAAAACTCAGGTCTTGGTAATAATTCTGCCAATAACTAGCTATGCAAACATTTGTCAGATAAACTAACCTCTGTAGGTCTCAGCTCACGGTTTTCATATCACTTATTTCTGTAAAATAAGTTGACTAAAGTACAAAATCTTTATGTCCCTTTCTATCTTATTTTTTAAAATTATTATACTTTAAGTTCTGGGGTACATGTGCAGAACATGCAGGTTTGTTACATAGGTATACACGTGCCATGGTGGTTTGCTGCATCCATCACCCAGTCATGTACCTTAGGTATTTCTTTTAATTCTATCCCTCCCCTAGCCCCCCACCCCTTTCTATCCCTCCCTTATCCCTCCACCTCCTGACAGGCCCTGGTGTGTGATGTTCTCCTACCTGTGTCCATGTGTTCTCATCGTTCAACACCCACTTATAAGTGAGAACGTGGTGTTTGGTTTTCTGTTCTTGTGTCAGTTTGCTGAGGATGTTGGTTTCCAGCTTCATTCATGTCCCTGAGAAGGATATGAACTCATCCTTTTTTATGGCTGCATAGTATTCCATAGTGTATGTGTGCCACATTTTCTTTTTCCAGTCTATCATTGATGGGCATTTGGGTTGGTTCCAAGTCTTTGCTATTGTGAACAGTGTCGCAGTAAACATACGTGTGCATGTGTCTTTATAATAGAATGATTTATAATTGTTTGGGTATCTGCTCAAGTTTTAAACAGCATTGGGAAGAAAGGTGTAGGAACTGTTCCCTGTGAACCTTCTGGGCTTGGTTCCTTTTTGGGGATGAGAGTCCTAAAATTTGCTGCTAAAAACAATGCCATAATGAATGTCCTTCTTAACTATACTTGCACAATTATGCAAGTTTTTCGGTTAAGTTAATTCATAGATGCATAGTTTCTATCAAAGATCATCCACAATTTAAAATATGGTCAATGGATCCTTATTGTCCCCACATGGAGGCTGAATCAATTTACGTGCTCACCAACAGTGACATTGGGGGTTTTCAACCTTTTTTGTCTTTACCAAAACTGATAGACAAAGCAAAAACAAAACCCCAAATTGTTATACTACTGGTTTAAAAAATACACAGTTTTTATTTTTATTTTTTTTATTTTTTGAGACAGGGTTTCACTCTTGTTGCCCAGGCTGGAGTGCAATGGTGTTAGCTCACTGCAACCTCCGCCTCCTGGGTTAAAGCGATTCTCCTGCCTCAGCCTCCCAAGCAGCTGGGATTACAGGCCTGTGCCACCACACTCGGCTAATTTTGTATTTTTAGTAGAGACAGGATTTCTCCATGTTGCTCAGTGTCATCACGAACTCCTGACCTCCGGTGATCCACTCACCTCAGCCTCTCAAAGCGCTGGGATGACAGGTGTGAGCCACCACGCCAGGCTGAATGCACAGTTGTTAATCCGATAATGAGGTTGGGCACTTTTTTCTATTTTTACTGGTCACTGTATTTCCTTCTCTTTGAAGTGCCTGGTCATGCCTTTCCTATAGTTTTCCAAGAGGCTTCTCTCCTTTTCTTCATTGCTTTTCAAGAACTTTTTACATAGTAGGGATCCACAACCATTCCACTGGGTCCGTAATCCTACGGCAGCCATGAGTCGTCTTGGTGGATGGAATTTATTATAAAAATTATGTAGCTGCTCCACAGTATCTAAGTTCACTCTACTGAGCCGAGGCCAAACTGCGGGTGATTCAGCCTTTTGTCATGCAGAGAACTTCAGCTCGTCAATCGAAGATCCAGAACTGACTTGAGGAACTTGACTCAACTCTTCTGTGTCCAGTTCCAACAAGCTCTTTATGGGACTGGAAAAAAGTGCCCATGGCTGGAGAACTCCACGGATGGGGGACATGCCACACATGCACGTGACTCTGCTCATCAAAATTCGTTTCCCAAATAGGACCGGAGGAAGCGTGGCCTGTCCCTCATTAGTTATTTCAGGGAACAGAAGGGAAAGGATCAAATCAAAATTCGGCCAGGTTTTCTGTCGAATTGTGTTTTTTGGTGCTTTGTCGATTTCTGGCGGAAAAGGAAATCGTGTGACGGAGATACAAAGGAAGTTTCGGCCGGCCACGAACAGCAGGGTGGCAGCACCCGGCGATAGCCAAGCAGGGAGGGGGACGGTGTACGCCGCACATACATCGTTTGCTGTTGCTTTGCAAACAGCTTTAAAAATCAAGCAAGCCATCAGGCCACAGCGGTTTCAGATTCATCTTTTTGGAAGGTGTGTCTCTTAGCCCAGACCCAGCCCTTGCCCATGTGTCCTGGCAAGACGGAGAGTGAGGATGAGTCAAGGATGAATGAAACACCAGATAAAACAAGGGGGGAGAATGTGACTCTGCTATCCTAAGCAAAGGCACTCCTCGGGCCTGTGTCAGGCACTCTTTTTGACTTTGGGCCAGCAAAGGTGTTGAGAATAACAATGCAATCATGACTACAACAAAGACATATGCTCATTCTCTGTCATAGGCCCTGCCTGGAGGTACGTCACAAACACGTGGCACTGGGCCTGAAGAATGAGGCAGGTGCTATTAACTTGTAAATGAGGAAAATAGACTTGGGGAGGTGAAGTAAGTCGCCCAGGTGTGTGTGTCTGGAGAGTCTGAGCCCCGTGCTGTGCATCACGCTGCCTCCCCAAGAGAACAGGTGCGTGAGAACGTCCTGGGAAGCTCAGGGTGGTGATGAAGGTATGAAGCCATGGCTCGAGTACCATGTGGCACCTGCTGTATGGGGAAACAGATGCTGAGGGGATCCAGAAGACTGCGTTATCAGTGAGGGCTTCGTCAGACACAGGGGCAGGTGCCCAGGGATGGGTTGGGTTTTAGCAGGAAGACGGGAGGCTAGGAGAGAGGATGGCCTCTCGTTGGATTGCCCAGCCATCTGGAAGCAGCAGAGCTTGTGAAAAGTTGAGCAACAGCCAGGGACAGTGGGGAGGGCTGGGATTAAAGTGGCTGTAACTAGGCTGGGCATGGCGGCTCACGCCTGTAATCCCAGCACTTTGGGAGGCGGAGATGTGTGGATCACCTGAGGTCAGGAATTTGAGACCGGCCTGGCCAACATGGCAAAAACCCATTTCTACAAAAAAAAAAAAAAAAAATACAAAAATTAGCAGGGTGCAATGATGCACACCTGCAGTCCCAGCTACTCGGGAGGCTGAGGCAGGAGAATCGTTGAATCCAGGAGGTGAAGGTTGTGGTGAGCTGAGATCACACCATCATACTCTAGCCTGAGTGACAGAGTGAGACTCTGTCTCAAAGAAAAAATAAAATTAAAATAAAATAAAAAAAATAAAATGGCTGTAACATTTCCTCAGAGAAGAGTTAGAAGAGCTGCAGGGGCCAGTGGGTCATTCCACAGGGTCTCTTAGGGCTCCACTAAGGAGGCTGGCCTCAGTGCCCCAGCAGTGGGAAACCCCACAGTTTCTTAAGCAGAGACTAGGGTGGTCGGATTCACGGGGGTTTTTTTGTTGTTTTGAGACAAGTCTTGCTCTGTCACCCAGGCTGGAGTGCAGTGGTGCGATCTCAGCTCACTGCAACCTCCACCTCCCAGGTTCAAGCGATTCTCCTGCCTCAGCCCCTCGAGTAGCTGGGATTACAGGTGTCCACCATTATGCCCGGCTAATTTTTGTATTTTTAATAGAAATGGGGTTTCACCGTGTTGGCCAGGATGGTCTCGATCTCTTGACCTCATGATCGGCCCACCTCGGCCTCCCAAAGTGCCGAGATTACAAGCTTGAGCCACCGTGCTCGGCCCTGATTCACAGTTTTAAGAGCTCATTGTGACAGCAGCCAGGAGGGAAAACTGAGAGCCACCCTATGTCCTCCATAACTCACAATATGGGTTCTGTTTGGAAAAGCCTAGGCCAGGTGCAGTCATTGATTCACTGTCGTGGTTCACATCCTGATGAACCCAGTGGAGTGGATGCTGAGTGTGTAACACTTGGAGGCACAGTTGTTGCAATGGATGTCGATGTGCAGGCTGAATATGGTGACACGAGCCTGATGTTCAGAAAGAACAAATGCGGGCTCCCCAGAAGCTCAGGGCTTCTCTAACAGAGAACGTGGCCAAGTCTCCTCCTTGTCAGACTCATCTAATGACATTGAGCTTTTGATATGTGAACGTTATTTTTAAGTCTAAAACCAGATGTCACAATTATTCAGAGTATTTGCTAGGTATGTTCCCCTAACTTGTTGTAAGAGAATTTTTTCATTGTGAGGATGAGAGATTAAATTCTTTTGTATGTGTCTGGAGGAAGCCGTCTGCCTTCGGCTTTTGTTAAGGGCTTCTTTCTGCCTCCTCTGCTTTCAGCATTTCATGTTTATAAGCATGTGTTAAAATTTCAAGATGACTCCAAAGAACCAAACTTGGTTATTATTATTATTGAGTCAGGGTCTTGCTTTGTTGCCCAGGCTGAAGTGCAGTGGTGCCATCATAGCTTACTGCAGCCTCCGACTTCTGTGTTCAAGCAGATCCTCCCACCTCAGCCTTTTGGGTAGCTGGAACTATAGGTGCATGCCACTGTGCCTGGCTGATTTTTTGTGGAGATGGGGTCTTGCTATGTTGCCTAGGCTGGCCTTGAACTTCTGGTGGCTTTAAGCAATCCTCCCTCCTCAGCCTCCCAAAGTGTTGCAATCATAGGCATGACCCACTTTGCCTAGCCAAAGAATAAAACTTTAAATGGGACACGGTGACATAGGCTGGTGGGATATGAGTTGGTTATATCTGGTACAGACCACCAACCACAGATAATTCTCTGAGTTTCAATGAAATGTCCGCACAGACACTGAACCATAAAGTATATGATACCACAGACAGCACTCAGAGATAGCTTCATGTCAACATCAGAGACAAATGGACAAAAATGTAACTCTGCAGAGAGCAGTTCACTAGATATGATCTGCCAACTGGGAATTAGACTGAGAATTAAGCACTCCATTTGCTTCCCTGTTTGGGAGCTGAGAAAGGAAATCCACCAAGTGGAAATATTTGCCTGATCATTTAAATACATAGTGCCTTTACGGATCTTGCCTTGTTTGGGGATTTTAATAAGCAAGCAAATCAGTAAAGCAAGCAAGCAACCAACAAACCTCCAGAAAAGAAGTCACCAATAAGGGTCAAAGCAAGAGAAACAGAATAGTATCTCAAAGATGAGGAACACAGTCTCAAAATGTTCTGTTGCCAAATCCCCCCAACCCAAATAAAGATTGGGAGACTGATTTGGTTAAATCCTATGAAACTGTCATTTTTATAAGTCTAAAACAGCTCAATATAGGCAATTTCATAGGGTTCAACTTAATGTATAGTCAACATAAGATATAGTTTGGCTCTGTGTCTCCAACCAAATCTCTTCTCAAATTGTAATCTCCACATGTCAAGGGAGGGACCTGGTGGGAGGTGATTGGATTGTGGGAGTGGTTTCCCCATGTTGTTCTGGTGGTAGTGACTGAGCTTCTCATGAGATCTGATGGTTTAAATGTGTGTGGTGGTTCCCCCTTTGCACACTCTTTTTCCTGCCACCATGTAAGACATGCCTTGCCTTTACCTTTTGCAATGATTGTAAGTTTCCTGAGGCCTCCCAGCCATGCATGACTGTGAGTCAATTAAACCTCTTTTCTTTATAAATTACCCGGTCTCAGGTAGTTCTTTAATAGCAGTGTGAAAACAGGCTAAACCAACATATCAAAGACAGAAAATAAAATAAACAAAAGAAATGCACACACACACACTCATAGAATAAAGAGACAAAGTAGGACTGAATATCTTGGTTATAATAATAAATGTAAATGGCATAGATTATTTTATTAAGATGACTCTAAACTTCAATTATGTGTCATTTTCAGGTGATACCCATAAAACATAGCTGCTCAAAAGGTAAAAAAAAAAAAAAATGTAGATAAATACATACTAAGTAAAGGCAAATACAAAGAAAAAAGGGGCCAAGCATGGTGACTCCAGGCCTGTAATCTCAGCACTTTGGGAGGCCAAGGCAGGTGCAGCACTTGAGGCCAGGAGTTTGAGACCAGCACAGACCCAAACATGGCAAAACCCTATCTCTACTAAAAATACAAAACATTAACTGGGTGTGGTAGCATGTGCCTATAGTCCCAGCTGCTTGGGAGACTGAGGCATGAGAATTGCTTAAACCTGGGAGGCAGAGCTTGCAGTGAGCCAAGAACATGCCACTCTACTCCAACCTGGGTGACAGGGTGAGACTCTGTCTCCAAAAAAGAAAAGAAAAAGATAAAAGGAAGGGTCACAATGTGACTGTGTCTCAAAAAAAAAAAAAAAGAAAAGAAAAAAAAGAAAAGAAAAGAAAAGAAAAGAAAGAAGAGTTACAATATTGATATTGGCCCAAAATTCAATAGCAAAAACAGAAGCCGAACAAAGAAGGTAATTTTATTTTTATTTTTACTTTTATTATTATTATTTTTTGAGACAGGTCTGGTTATGCTGCCCAGGCTGGACTTGAACTCCTAGGCTCAAGTGATCCTCATACCTCAGCCTCTCAAGTAGCTAGAACTACAGGTGCATAATACTGGCTATGTTTATAGATGATATAATTCAAAATAGACATACACTGATTTGAGTTTCTTAGTGACAGATAATTATGCCCTAAAATATATAATGCAAACATGGTTAGAAATATAGGGAGAAAGCTAGGCTCAGTGGCTCACGCCTGTAATCTCAGCACTTTGGGAGGCTGAGGTGGGTGGATCACAAGGTCAGGAGTTCAAGACCACCCTGTCCAAGATGGTGAAACCTCATCTTTACTAAAAATACAAAAATTAGCCAGGTGCAGTGGCAGACGCCTGTAATTCCAGCTACTTGGGAGGCTGAGGCAGGAGAATCGCTTGAACCCTGGTGGCAGTCTAGCCTGGATGACAGGGCGAGACTCTGTCTTAGGGGGAAAAAAAAAAAGGTAGGGAGAAATGGACAGGAATCCATATCAAGGCCAAAAAAAAAAAAACCTTCTTTTCATCATTTGATTTTCGAAACAACTCGGAAAGGAAAAACCTTTTCTTAAGCCTGACACCAGCTAGTCAATGAAGCTAGACTTGAGCTGTTAGGAGGCTATTTATAGTCTTATCTTAGTGTGGATATTTGTGTATTTCACTGAGAAAACAACACTGGATTTGATTATGGGGTCCTGCCTCTCCTCTGTCTGGGGCTTTACACAGAATACCCTGCATTACTTTTCTAAAAACTAGAACACTTAGAACACTTTGAGTCTTGACTTATAGCCTGCTCCAGTGGATTTGGGTAAGAGCTGGTGGGCCTGTGCTAAAGATACCTTGAACATACTCCTCTTAGTCTTTGGCCTATAAAATAGGCAAAAAAATAGAGCATACAACATAATTGTAACTATAATAGGTAAAATTATAATTAATAAACACCTTCACATGTGTGTGTAAATCTTGCGCCTTACCAGTTGAAAATGCACATTTTCTGGCTCTTAATGTAACAGTTTTATGTTTACATAAATCACACTCTACAATTACAAAGCAATAAAACGAGAAATTTATAACCCAGCCATGTGGTTTTAAAAAACACTCTTCTAAATTAGGTCAAAGCAGAAGTAAAAACTGAAATTACAGACATCCAAATTTATGGGATGTGGCCAAGGTTGCATTTAGAGACATATTAAACACTTTCATCGTTAAGAAATAAAAAAGGAGAACAAATAAGAACGTGAACAGGGACTCTGCCACAGAGATGGAGAATTCACACAACTACGGAGAAGCTGTGGGAGACCCACGGCTGATAAATGGCTTCATGTTCACTGGGTGCCTTTTATGTAGCTACTATTGCTACTAGAAAAATATAAGAGGCAAAATTACTGAATTAAGGAGGGATTGAAAACCCGAAAAGACAAACACCCATAGGAGAAATGGAAAAGTTATCAAAGAATTGCCCTCCAAAAAGGCTGAATTCCATCAAGCCCTCAAGTCATCAGTCATCCCTATACAGTGTCGGCCACTCTTACTGAAAAACAGGATGACGAGTTGCACTATTCACACCACAGAAAACTGCAGACATACCTAATTTGTAAACATAGATTCATAAATTCACAAAGTAAGATTTCAAATAAAACAACACAAAGCCCAACAGAATATTTTAAGGCTTACAGCATCAGCAGTCAGGCTTTATCCAAAGAAAGGAAGCAGGGCTCAGTATTAGACAATCCACTAATAATTCCTCTCATTAATGGGTCAAAAGGAGAAAAACATCCCTCCTGTCATTTGAATAATTTCCAAAGAGACATTTGATAAAATTCAATATTTATTTGTGTTTTGAAAAGAAAAGGAAATTCTTAGTAAGTGAAGGCTAGCAGGACATTTCCTTGCCACAATGAAAAAACCCATTTGAAAGCAGCAACCACCTTTACACTCAGTGACCAGCCACTAAACATATTTCCACTAGAGTCAGGGACAGGGCAGAAGGTCCTATTGTTACTGCTACAAGTTCCTACAGAGGTGTAGTTTTGGTAAGGACGAGATAAAATGTAATTATTTTATCTATGTGTAAGTCCTAGAGCATTCATAAACAACTTACTAGGCTGTAATGTAGGAGAATTCAGAAGGTGGCTGGTTAGAAAGTAATTACACAAAAATCAATAGCTTTCTTATATGCCAACCAGAGCCACATAGGAAATATGATACAAAATAAAGACATTCACAATAGCAACTCAAACGATAAAATCCCTAGTAATAAACAATGCAATGGGTAATTTTAAGTATCCACTTGACCGGGTTAAGGGATACCCAGATTTCAGTAAAGCACTATTCCCAGGTGTGTCTGTGAAGGGGCTTCTGGAAGACACTGGCACTGGAATCAGTGGACTGTGTAAGGATCCACCCTCGCCCATTGTGAGTGGGTGCCATCCAATCCACTGAGGGCCTGGGTAGAACAAAGAGACAGAGAAAGGTGAATTCCCTCCTTCTCTTGGAACTGGGACACGCTTCTTCTCCTCCTCCCTCGGACATCAGAGCTCCTGCTGTTAATACTCACTTGGACCTTCACACTCAGGATTTACACCTGTGCCCCCGCCCCTCCCCACCCAGGTTCTCAGGGGTTTGGCCTCGGACTAAGAGTTTCTTGATGACATAAGACAACAAAAAGTTGCTCTCTCATGGAGACTGGAAGTTCGAACTCATGTCAGTTGGCTCTTTCTGAAGGTTCTCGGGGAGGACCTTTCCTGCCCCTTCCAGCTTCTGGGGCTCCTGGCATTCTTTGACTGTGGCCGAATCGCTCCAGTCTCTGCCTCATCTGCACATGGCCTTGTCCTCTGTGTGTTTTTCCTCCTTATAAGGACACCAGTTATTGGATTAGAGCCGACCTTACTCTAGCACAGCCTCATCTTAATTTAATCAATTACATATGCAAAATCCTATTTCCAAATAAGTTCCCATTCATGGGTAGCAGAGATCAGAACGTAACATATCTTCTTGGGGTGGGGTGGGGGACACAGCTCAACCTGCAGCACCATGTAAGCAGCAGATCACTTATCTGCTTATTTTTTCCACCCCTGGTAAGTTTGGTTGTATTGCACGGACAAAGCGTAGGCGGTGTCTGAAGCCACGGAATTCCTTCAGAGGGCCTTAAATGAGAGAAATGGTCTCATAAAATCTCCCGTAACCTGAGATTTTATGACTCCGTGAAGAGGAACACTCATGGCTTCTGAGAGCAATTTAAGGGAGAAATGGACCCCGTGTCCTTCACGTCATGGGGGTAGGAACCCCAGGGAGGCTGACTGTGGCCAGATCTACTCTTGCTGAAGGACCCTACGCCCAAGAGGTCTAGAAGGCAGTATGGCCATCCTGCTGGGGTTCAGGCAATGCCTAGAGCACATGTTATCAATACCACACTTGTGGCAGCACGTGGCTTGAGATGCCAGGAAAATTGGGCCTGAATTATCCAAGTCCAGTCAGAGTCACTTCAAGAGGTGACCAGTGGCCATTCTACGGAAAACCCATGAATGACCCATCAGGGACAGGTGTCAAGTTAAAATCCGAGGGAAGAAGGGTGATCAAGGATGCTTTCACAGGACATCTCATACCAACAGGACACCGGCATCATTAGAAGAGGTTTTAGCTTCATCACTAGAATGCCATTATCACTATCGTTAGGCGATCATAAGAATCCACATGATTAGAATATATAATTAGAATTATCTACATGATTAGGATTTATCAAATGCTACTAATGATAAAATAATGCAGTTCCTTTTTTAAACAAATATATTATTTAACAAAGCAAGTCTTCGCAGCCATCCAGGAGGATACGCACCTATCCTGTAAGATGCCGTTGCCAGGCTTGCCAAATACGCCTGGTGATCCTGAGCAGATGGTGGTGGGGGCCCATTTTCCCAAAGAGAAGCCGCAAAAGGCGTTTGAGTAACGAGCAATGAGCCTGAACACGTGACCTCTCAGGGACATAGATGGACTGTGGGACGTCTACTTCCTGAGCCCAGCTCACTGATCTAGGTGCGTATACACACAGTTACAATTAGGTATTCCACGAAATGCTTTGATGCAGAAATATCACTGTTCCCACCTCACATATTAGGACACGGTTTTTTGGCAACACTCTGTAGAGTGTGACTCGTCTCCGGTCTGGGCTGGTGGGCACCTGTCCACTCATTCAAGGGACCACTCCCATAAAAGTAGGGCAAGTGCTCTCTCATTTCCTGTAGAGGTCTATAGTGAAGACCTAACAACCAAGTGACCTTTAAAAGACTCGGGCCAGCCATGGTGGCATGCACCTGTTGTCTCAGCCACTTGGGAGTCTGAGGTGGGAGGATCCCTTGAGTCCAAGAGTTTGAATCCAGCCTGGGCAACATCGTGAGACCCCATCTCTAAAAAAAAAAAATAAGTGCTTGGGCCCTGCATGCTGGACATTTACAGTTACGAGGCCACGGTCCCAGGGAGACTTTGAAAGCTATAAAGCTATGCTGGACGCCCTCTCCTCTTGATGGCACCTGTCATAGGCACTGACAGTCTGCAGAGACTGAGGTTGTTTCTGCTACTGCACCTCTTTCAGATAGGAGTACATTCGTCTGCTTGTAATAGAAAGTCCAAAGTAAGCATGTCTTACAGAGCATAGAACTTTCTTTGCCTTTCTCATAAAGGAAGTCTGGAGGTGAGTAGTCTGGGGCTGTATGGGGGCTTCACAGGCAGCAGGGACCTTGCTCCTTCTTCAGTCTTTCAGCTCTACCATCCTAGTGTGCCATTTCCCTTCCTGAGGACGCCTCATGGTCTAATCTGGCTGCTGGAGTTCAGCCATCACATCTGAGTTCCGGGCAGCAGAAGGAAGAAAGGAGCACAGCTCCCATCTGAGTTAGCTCCCTTGAGAGAGTGTCCCTGAACCCCACCCAGCACATCTGCTTATGGGTCATTGGCCTGGACCTACCATGTGGCCACATCTGGCCAAAAGAGAGGCTGGGAAAATAAAATCTCCAGTAGCCTGAGATGTTATGACTCCATGAGGATGAACACTCATGGCTGCTGAGAGCAATTTAAGGGAGAAATGGGTCCCATGTCCTTCGTATCTGGGGGTAGGAACCCCAGGGAGGCTAACAGGGGCCCCTGCTCCCGAGAGGTCCAGAAGTCAGTAGGTACGTTTGCTTCGAGTGATGAACCTACGGTGGCACGTTACTATTTCCTAAAGCCCACAGTCTTTTCGCAGGGTATGCTGCTCCCCCAAATAAAACGGAGTTTGTCTTACTTAAGAATTAGAAAGAACAGAGCCCAGGCAGGCAGCTAGTAGCCTTACCCACCATCTTCAAACCGTGTTGCTTCATTTAAAAAGATTGACTTCATCAAAGAAGATATACAGATGGTAATTAGCCATGTGTGGTGACAGGTGCCTGTAACCCCAGCTACTTGGGTGAGGCTGAGGCGGGAGAATTGCTTGAGCCCAGGAGGCGGAGGTTGCAGTGAGCAGAGACTGGGCCACTGCGCTCCAGTCTGGGTGACAGAGCGATACTCTGTATCTCAAAATATATATACAGATGGCTAATAAACATATGAAAAGATGCTCAACATCATAGGTCACTGGGGACTTGCAAATTAAAACAGCAATGAGCCACCACTAGATACCTATTAGAGTGGCCGGTACCTAAAACAGCACACGCTGGTGCGGATGTGGAGCAATGAGGACTCTCATCACTGCCGCTGGAAATGTTAAATGGTGCAGCCACTTTGGAAACCAGTTTGCTAGTTTCTTATGAAACTAAACACACTCTTTTCATGTGATCCAGTGATCACGCTCTTTGGTATTTACCCAAAGGAGTTGAAAACTTATGTCCACACAAAAACCTGCACACAGATGTTTATGGTGGCTTACGCATGATTGCCAACACTCGGAAGCAGCACAGATGTATTCTGGAAGGTGAAGAAACACACAAGCTGGTCCATTGAGATAATGGGACGCTGTGTAGTGATGAAAAGCAATGAGCTGTCATGCCGCGAAAGACGTGGTAGAACTGTAAACGCATCTGACCGGGTGAAAGCGGCCAGTCTGAAAATCCTGCAGACTGTGTGATTCCACCTCTGTAACTCCAGCAAAGGCAAAACTATGGAGACAGGAAGATGATGGGTGGGTGCTAGGGGCTCGGGAGAGGAAGGGATGAACAGGTGGAGGGCAGGGGACTCGGAGGACACAAATGCTTATTTACACTCCATGCTGGGTTGAATCATTGGATGAAGAACCCGCGGACACAGAGTGCTGACCGTATTGTATATGACACAGTAAAGATGGACACACGTCATTGTACGGTTGTCAAAACTCACAGAATGGGCCGGGTGCGGTGGCTTACACCAGTAATCCCGGCAATTTGGGAGGCCGAGGCGGGTGGATCAGCTGAGGTCAGGAGTTCGAGACTAGCCTGACCAACATGGTGAAACCTTGTCTCTACTAAAAATACAAAAATTAGCTGGGCGTGGTGGTGGGTACCTGCAGTCCCAGCTGCTCAGGAGGCTGAGGCAGGAGAATCGCTTGAACCTGGGAGGCGGAGGTTACAGTGGGCTGAGATCACGCCATTGCACTCCAGCCCGGGAGACAGAGCAAGTCTCTGTCTCAAAAACAAAGCACACACACACACAAACAAACATAAACACAGAACGCATGACATCAAGAGTGAGCCCTATTGTAAACTGTAGACTTTAGCAAATAATAACGTATCGTGGTTGGTTCATCACTTGCAGCAAATATACCAAATCAATGCAAGACGTTAGCGAGAGGGGAACCTGGGGCGGGATGAGGGAGCAGACGGGAATTCTCTGTACTTTCTGCTCCATTTTTCTGTAAACCTAAAACTGCTAAAAAATTAAGTCTATTAGATCTAAAACAAAACACTGAGAGGGAGGCCTACAGGATGAGTGATTTCGTGAGGACTCCAATATAAAGGGAGTCTCTCTTTTCCAAGGGTAGATTCTGGGACAGTAAGGCTGCCTTATACAGGGCGTACATCCTGGGGGGACTCTTTGGAGGTGGCCACTGCTTTGAGGGCAGATCAGCAGGAGGCCGGCAGCTCTGAGAGGAGGAGGGTATCGGGCTGGGTGGGGAGTCACTCCTGACGTGTGATAATAACGTCCCAGGAAGAATTTCCCAGCATGGCTAAGTGTCCCATGAGCGGGGCCCACATTGCTCTGAGCCAGGCTTGGCATCAGGACCTCGAATCGGACTTCTTTGCGGAGTCAGTTCTCGTGTGCTGGACCCAGGCCAGTCTCATTACTGTGCCCTGAGCCCCACACTCAGCAGCCCCGTTCTTCAAGGGTTCTGCCACCGTCCCGCCAGCAGGAAGGAAAGAACTGGGGTTTGTTTTGTAAGCAGCAAATGGATTCAGGCTGGTCTGCACTCAGTCTCTCTCCAGTTCCTCTTGGGGCCAACCGCAAATACCCGGAGATGCCCAGGCTGGGTGGGCAGCGCTGTCCTGGCTAAGGTCAGAGTCAGGGTGCCTTGGCCAGCCAGGCTCTGCCCAAAGACGCAGGGGCAGGCGTGCTTCTTGAGACTTTCACAGGGAGGGCTGGGTCCTCTGCTCTGGAGCTCACAGACGTGCAGCCTGCCCTGTTCCAGCCTGAAAAGGGGAAGGAATGTGCTGGGGGCCCCGCGCCTCTCCTGCCACCGGCCTGGCGCCGAGAAGCAAGACGCAGAGAGGCGCTGGAAGGGTCCCTGGAGGAAACGGGGGCTGGATGGGGGCGACTGGCCAGGGCCACGCACCCAGGACGGCTTGGCCTGGGCAGACCATGAGCCCTCTGCCCTCCCAGGAGGGCCTCACAGCTGGCCAGCCGCTGCCCGCTCAGGCAGAGCAGTTCTGTGTGCGCATGCTGCTGACCTTTCTGCCCCGGAATACCTGACAGCCAGGCGGACGGAGACGCTGAATCCCACACCAGTCAGTGTCTCCTGCCACTTAATGCCTCGGGTGTTCGAAATTCCTTCTATCTCCACCACCGCTTCTCCTGGGCCTGAGAACCATCCGGGCGGTGCGGGTCCTTCCCACGTACCTCAGAGACCCTCGGGCAGCCCAACCCAGAGGAGGGACAGGCTGGAGGAAGGTCTCAAAGCTCAGTGAGAAAGACAGAGAGACATAGGGGTGGGGAGAGAGGAGAGAGAGACAGAGAGGGGGAGATGGAGACAGAGATAGAGAAGGGGAGACAGAGAGAGACAGAGGGAGACAGAGACAAGGGCAAAGAGACACGAGAGAGACACATACACACAGAGGGAGACAGAGGGGAAGGTGGAGACAGAGAGACAGAAAGAGAGAGAAACAAGGGCAAAAGAACAAGGGCAAAGAGACACAGAGAGAGACACAGAGAGACGCAGAGAGAGACACAGGGACACGGGGAGACAGAGACAGAGAGGTGGAGACAGCAAGAGACATATCAGGAGAGCAGTAGAGGGAGACAGGGAGACAGAGACAGATAGAGACAGGGAGACAGAGACAGAGAGAGACAGAGACAGGGAGACAGAGACAGAGAGAGACAGGGAGAGAAAGAGAGACAGAGACAGAGAGAGACAGGGAGACAGAGAGAGAGAGACAAGAACAGAGAGAGACAGAGGGGAAAGTGGAGACAGAGACAGAAAGAGAGAAACAAGGGCAAAGAGACACAGAGAGAGACACAGAGAGAGACACAGGGACACGGGGAGACAGAGAGAGACGGAGAGGAGGAGACAGCAAGAGACATATCAGGAGAGCAGAAGAGGGAGACAGAGACAGAGAGAGACAGGGGGACAGAGAGACAAGAACAGAGAGAGACAGGGAGACAGAGACAGGAAGATTAAAAGAGCATCAGCTCTCAGGACTCGAGGAGAGAAACGGCAGGAACCAGCCCCCACAAGGCTGTGGGTATTGACAGGTGCCCCCAGGATCCCAGCCGCGTCCACCACCTCATACCCCTGAGGGATGGAAACACGTCCAAAACTGTCCCCAACTTCAAGTGGCTTTGGTCTGACCAAGGCCTAGCAGGGACACGCAGAGCAATGAGCATCTCTCCCTGTGGAAATGGCCCGGACCCACAGCTCAGCAGGAACAGGCAGGGCCCCCAGGCTGGCGAAGGAGGCCCTGAGTTCTCGCCCTCTCTCTGCAACCCCAGGCTGCCTCCGATCTCCCCGGGCCTCGGTGGCCCTGGTATTGAGACATGAGGCTGTTGGCTTGGGGGTCAAGGTGGGAGCAGATGGGAGCAAAAGCAGGTGACAGAGAGTGGGGGCAGGAAGCCACAGGCTCAGGCCGGGTGAGGGGAGAGTCACAGGGAGCCAGGGATACCTGGGCCTGATGTGGACCCTTAGCGGATGGTGGCGTGGACCCTGAGCAGATGGTGAGCGGAAGGGTGGGGCAAGGCCTCCCTCCAGCCACGTGCTCCTCAGCTGCGTCTTCTCTTCTCCTTCCCATGTGCCTCTCAGCTTCTTCTCTTTTTCTCCTCCTCCTCCTCTTCTCCTTCTCCTTCTTCAGGGTCTTGTTTGTCACCAGGTTTGAATGCAGTAGGGCAATCTCGGCTCACTGCAACCTCCACCTCCCAGGTTCAAGCGATTCTCCTCCCTCAGCCTCCCGAGTAGCTGGAACTACAGGCGCGCACCACCGTGCCCAGCTAATTTTTGTATTTTTAGTAGAGACGGGGTTTCATCACATTGGCCAGGATGGTCTCGATCTCTTGACCTATGATCCACCCGCCTCAGCTGCCCAGAGTGCTGGGATTACGGGCGTGAGCCACCGCACCCGGCTGCTTCTCAGCTTCCGAACACACTGCCCTTCTGCGCCCTCGGTGCCGGGGCACACTCAACAAGGCCTGGCTGGGGTGACGGGGAGGATCCAGGCTCCCAGGCCTCAGCGGTGGGTCCAGCCAGCAGAAGGGCCCTGGGAACAGAGCCGGGCTGGAGCACGGCCTGTTGGTCCCATGGACCTGACGCCTCCCTGTCTCTGGGCTGGGCTGAGCTTGGCTGGGGGATCCACCATTGAACTGCTCAGCCAGGAAGCCCCCAGACTCACATTAACAGAGAGAGACACGTAGGGTTTAAATTTCAGTTGAAAGCCGCTAGAGCTCTCCAGTGGGTTTTTCTACCTTGTAGTTGAATTTCATGATGTCTTCACTCTTTTCAAGAGCGGCAGAGGCGTGGGTCTTGCTCCCGGCACTTGCATTCTCCCCAGGGTGCTCTGAAAGCTTATCAGTCACCCCTTCCAGGGCTGGCGGTAGCTTCTGTCTTGGTGAACTCAGCCACGAAGCGACCCCTGATCCAGGCAGGGGGTGCTGCCCTCCAAAGCCAATGGGAAAAGCATGGATTATTTTTTTCCCTTCCTCCCAAGGGCAGATACCAGCCCGGTTGGGACCCAGGACTTTGCTGCCTGGCCCTAGCACTAAAGAGCTTGCTTATCACCTGGCAAAGACAGAGCGTTTGAGGGAGAAAAGACTGTGAAACGCTGTTGGATGCCAGAGCCTTTGCATGCAAGAGTTTGGCAGCCTAAAACAGTAAGAACGTATTGCATTCGTTCCGAAGGCCTCTTCGTTGGATACTGCAGAGAGCAATTTGAATGTACAGCGACTCTTTTCTGCATCCTTCAGAAGTTAAATTCTGAATTAACAAGATGGTAGCATCCATAAGCATCTCAGGGTGGGCCCAGCTTAAGACAGGAAGACTCAACACGCTGTGCTCCGATGGTTGCGGTCCTCCCAGGACCCTCAGTCACCCAGTGAAAGCCACGTGGATGATGAGTGTCAAATTCCATGGGAAAAATGAGGCCAGTGAGCAGATCATGACCAGTGTGGTCAAGTCTTCTCCTGCTTTTCACTGGTCTTGAGCTAAAACTCAAACACAGAAGGCCCTTCCTGACCCCGTTTTTAGCCTCCACCTTGGTCCCCAGCCCTCAGCCTGAGCTCCAGCCCGTTGCGGGCACCTAGCTGAGCAAGACCTCTTCTGCTGCCTCACCTTGGGTTGCCAATTGCTCCCCTCAGATTTCATGGCTCCCCTTCATCACTGGACCGAGTCCTACCTTCCAAGGGTCTCCTCCACGGACACCTCCTCCAGGAAGCCCTCTCAGATCCACGGCAGGCATGGTCCAGGCCTGTCTCAGCGTGGCCATGGCACTCCAGTGTGTCTTCCCGATATCTCTTCCCTCCCTGACCTGGGATTGTCTTCACTTCTGTGCTGGCACACGGGCGGGATTTCAGTGCAGCCTGAGCAGGCACGCTGGGCACAGTTGACCTTTTCTAAGCCGTTTGTGAGACAGGTCATGAGGTCCGAGCTAGTTGGAGGCTGCTGGCAGGGCTGTTCTGCCTTCTCCTGAGCCCCCGCCCTGCACACCTGCATGTGCACAAACGTATACTGTGTACATTGGGAGGACAGGCGGCAAGGCATGTGTTGGGGAAGAGACAGCAGCGTGTGTGGGGCCCCTGAGGTGGGGACCAGGCTGCTGTGTTGGGGGTCCCAGCCCAGGCAGTGGGAGGCTGGGGAGCCGGCAGGAGCGAGCTGCTGCTGCTGCTGGGATCACAGGGCCCAGAGCTTGTGTGAGGCTGTGACAAACACCATTGTGCTTGCCCAGATCCCCTTTATAGGTGAGGGCGCCCACCCACCCCGTTCCTGAGGGTCTTTGATGTCAATGCGACCCGGCACATGCTGTTGGGAGCCCCCCATCCTGCTGCCCAGGTGGTTATGTAATCCCCCACCCCAAGGGGCAGCCCAGACCAGGGACTGCTGGAGGTGGGTCAAAGGCTGGCCCAGCCTCGGTGCTAGCAGTACAGTGGGATTCATGCCCTGGAGCTGCCCGGAGCACCAGGCTAGGGCCAGCCTTTCACTGAGGCCACAGCCAGCCTCAGTTCCTCCTCTTGCCTCACCCTGCTGAGCCCTCCGGCAGGCTTCCCTGGGAGCCTGCACTCCACAACCTCGCTTTGGGTTCGGTGTCCAGAGAGCCTGGCCTCACCCAGGCCATGTGTGCCTTGTGCCAGGTCTGCTGTCCCCCGATGCCGACGGCTGCCCCTTAGGTAGACAGGAGAGCCCAGAAGATGTGACCCACTGGGGCACTTCCAACAGCCCACCCTCCCCATCCATCTCTCTGGGCAGGACATCAAAGTGTGACATCTCTTCTGAGAAGCAGCCAGATTGTGGTATTTCAAAAGGGGTGGTTTCAAAAATGAAAAGCAAGCTAAATGTCCATCATCGAGTGACTGGATAAACATAGTGCAGTCCATACACACAGGGAACACTGTTCGGCAATCGAGGACAAACTACGGCCACATGCCACGGTGGGGAGGGACCTGGAGAACATTGCATAGGAGAGGGAAGCCCACCGCAGGAGACTGCACGCTGTGCGATGCCATTCAGATCAAATGTCCAGAAAAGGCAAATCTACAGAGGCGAAAAAGGAACTCCGTGGTTGGCTGGGCAGAAGTAGGAGGTGGATGAGTGCCGTGGGAATCACCGGCGAGGAGCAGTAGGAGACTTCTTAGGGTGAGGAACGGCTCTGCAGCTAACATATGTTGACGATCGCACCGCTTGGTAAATTTATGAAGACCGTGTTGACTGGCACCCTTAAAACCGGTGAATTGTGTGATATTTAACATAGACCGCAATCAAATGATTTCACCCCCATAATGGTTTTTATTTCTGGACGAAGGAATTTCTGGGTGTGAGTCTTTGGACAAGACTACTGATGTCCCTATATTTTTATTTTCTTTGGTAAGAGGCAGGTAAAGTCGTTGGCATCAGATATCTGGTTTGCAAAAGCGTTATGCTGTTTTGGAAGCTGATCACACAACATGAAAGATCCTCATTATTTGTTGCTTCTTTGTCTCAGACCCACAGCCCAAACTCTAAACACAAGCAAGAAGTTGTACTCGCCATCTGTAAGGACAGGTCTTTTGGGAACACAGTTTGTTTAAAGATGATCATCCTCAAAAAATCACTAGACCATTTTTCTTAGAGCAGAGTCCCTCAGACCTCTTGGAACAACATCATTTGAAAAGCTAGTTAAAAATGCAGATTCTTGGCCCTGCTCAAACTCAGTGAATCAGAACCGCTGGGGCAGCCCAGGAACCTGCATTGTCACGGTTCCCTGAAGGTCCTTAGGTTCAGTATAGGAATGGGGTTCCCAGGTTGCAGAAATCTTTGGACCAACTTTGCAAAATAAGCCTGGCTGTAGCTGTTGGAGGCTGATGACAGAATGATCCTTCTTCTTCTTCAGATTACTAAGTCACCGCTGAAAAAGTGCATTTGCTATCCAAGGAGCACATTTTGGGCTGAGGATCAGGAGGGGTTTGGGAAACTCAACTGCCTAAGTTGCAGACCCCGTGGACCCTGATGACCAAACGAACGAATCCCAAGAGCACTGCTTTCATAAGTAATTTGCACCTTCACTGGGATCCCAGCTGAGTGGGTTTAAAAGTTGCAGATTCTACTGGTCCACCAGTCACAGGTCCTGGAGATGTGAGGTTGGGAACTCTGTTGGATTTTGACCACTTCTTCGGCTTCAAGGCCCCTGAACTCCATGACAGCAGAGTGATTCTCACAGGCAACTGGGGTCTAGTCATAACGGTATTGCCACAGAAACTTCCACTTCCCACAGGCACATGTGAAATGGGGTAATTGAGAGCCTGGTGGAGGAAATGGAAAACACACAGCCTCTGGGGGCATCCACTAGGAGTGCCCCTTGGGCATTAGCAGTAACTGGAAAAAGGCTGAAAAGGCTTTTTTTGAGTTGGTGGTTTGTGGGAAGTGAGAACTGATCCCCACTCTGCTGCCAGGAATGAGAGTGCACACAGGTGACCTTCCTAAGGTGCAGACGCTCCTGAGGTAAAGAGAAGCAGCCCTTTAAACCAAGAGCTGGCAGGACCATGTCCTGGTCTCCAGCCACTCAGCTCTGCAGTCCTGGGTAACTGTCCTGAGAGTTTGGCAAGAGGAAATGAGGCGATTGAGAAGAGCTGGAATTCTCTGACTGTTCTCTATCTCTCTGCTGATAGGTTGACCGGGAGCCTGCCCCAGGCCTCCCCTGTGAGGACGGGAGATAGACACATAGGTGGCCACAGTCCTGCTGCGGTCTGGACCTGGCCCTCTGTCCTGTACTGCAGCACCCCCTAACCTGTCGCAGGAGTGTAAGACGTGACTCCCTGGCAGCCCCTGCTCCCTCACACCTCTCCAAAAGGCAGGAGGCAAGCCAGCACCCAGGGCCCCGAAGGAGGGCTGGAAACGACTTTCTGGGACATTGGAGCAGGTCACAGCAACGGCATTATGGAGAGGCCGTATCTTCCAGCCTGCCTCCAGTGGGGGCCCTGAGGCCTACCCAGTGGAAGGAGAGGACCAGAAAGCCATGGGTTCAGCAAGCCTGGTGCGTGTGTAGAAGTGGCCATCAGCTGGGTCGGAGGAGGGTGTGGGTGACGCAGATTTGGAGGGAGAATCAGGAGGCCCGTTCATGGATCATACAGGGGAAGATGCCAATGGACATGGGAAGGGGGCTAGCAGGGAGGTGCGAGGCGGGAGCTGGTGGCCTGTGGATGGTGTTCAAAGCCATTCCACGTCACCGTGTCCCCAGGGTTCCACGATGGGGCCTCCATAACCTGTCCTTGTCCCAGGCAAGAGGAAGGGGACAGAGACGGGGGTTACAGAGCAAGCCCGAAGCTGCCTTCCTTTTCCTGGGAGCCCCGCCAGGGGGTGGCTCCTTCCTTGGCTTTGCCCAGAGCTCGCTCCCAAAGCCACAGGAGAGTGGGGAAGGCACACATTTGCGTCCCCAGGGAGCCCTGCATGTGGCGCTCAGGGCTTTACTGAAAACTAACAGCAAAAACAAATGCTAACACTAAAATCACAGAAGCCGGGTTCATGAAATCTCTGAAGTGGGTTTTTCAGCTGCTGACATTTGGGGCTGATAATTCTTGGCAAGGGGATATTCCCGTCCCTGGCGGGAGGTAGCGGGTGCTCTGCAGCCCCCTGGCTTCCCCATCGCTGGATGCCACTGTCAACCTAACCACCAGGTGAGACAACCAAAACCATCCCCAGATACAGCTGAAGATGCCCTGGAGGGCAGAACCAGCCCCAGTTAGAACCACTGCTGTGAAGAATCAGAGGGAATGGTGTATTCTGTTTTATGTGCCTGCAGTAATTTATGAGGTGCTTTTCCATGCGTCCATCTTTGTTTTGTCCTTTCTGCAGAGGGGAGAAGTGAGTATAGCCTCACCATGGAGCATGAAAAATATCCCAGAAATATTTTTCAAAATAATGCAATTACACACACACACATGCACACACACACAGGTTTCCATACGCAGTGCACACACACACACAGGTTTCCATTTCCATATGCAGTGTTTACGCACACACAGAGGCGCAGTGCACACACACACACACAGTTTCCATACACAATACACGCACACACACACAGGTTTCCATACACAGTGCACACACACACACACATATACACACAGGTTCCCATATGCAGTGCACACACACACAGAGGTTTCCATACACAGTGCACACACACCCACACACACACACACACACACACACACACAGGTTTCCATATGCAGTGCATACACACACAGAGGTTTCCATACACAGTGCACACACACACACACACACACACACACACAGGTTTCCATATGCAGTGTTTACACACACACAGAGGTTTCCATACTCAGTGCACACACACACACCAGTCTATAGTGCATGGATGAAATCCCCTTTTCTTGTGTGTGAGTTCTTTGCTCTTAACCAATGTGAGCTGCTCTGCAGACACCTTTGACACTGGGCACTAGCAGGCCCTGTGGAAACAGTTTCAGCCGAGTGACTTGACTCCACTGTCCTCGTTGAGTTCGTCTGTTCCCCCTACTGAGGCCTCTCTCTTTGTGTGGAGTATTTTGTGACAGGATCAGGTGTAGCCCATGATGACTGAGTGAGGGTGGTTATGTGATGGGTGAGGTCTGCCAGGAGGACATGCCAGCCACCTCGAGGGCTGGGCCTGTGATGGGAGGGCATGGAGGGGCCTCGAGGAAGGGCTGAGGAAATGCCAGCTGCATGACCCACAGGTTGCAGGGACTGGTGGACATTCCTGACATTTCCAAGAGCTGCACAAACCCTTGGGCAGCCTGGAGCCACGGATGGAGGTGCTCCAGCTGGAAGCAGCTCAGCCTGAGACCACAGCACTGGGTCTGGGGCCTCCCGTCTCCAGGGTACGGGTCCTATCCTAACAGCCACTGTCCTTCCTGCTCTTAAAAACTTTCACGAGTCAAAATGTCTGATTCTTCCAATTTTATGCATGCACACATTGGATAAAGTTATAAAACTTCAAATATTTGGCTGGATGCGATGGCTCACGCTTGTAATCCCAGCACTTTGGGAGGCTGAGGTGGGTGAATCACTTGAGGTCAGGAGTTCAAGATCAGCCTGACCAACATGGTGAAACCCTTCTTTACCAAAAAAATACAAAATTAGTCGGGCATGGTGGTGCACACCTGTAATCCCAGCTACTTGGGAGGCTGAGGCAGGAGAATCTCTTGAACCTGGGAGGTGGAGGTTGCGGTGAGCTGAGATCACGCCATTGCGCTCCAGCCTGGGCGACAAAGATGAAACTCCATCTCAAAACAAACACTTCAAGCATTTTACAAAGTCAATCAACACAAAATTACTACCCAAGTCATCCCCGTTTTGTCTCAAAAGGTGAGAAATAAAGTGGGCAGAAGGATGGCCACCTGGAATTGCAGCACATGGAGGGGGCGCCTTCACACGGGGGCTTGGCGTCCACGTCCTCTGCAGAAAGATACACATTTCCTTTAAAAAATGAGATAAATCAAGACACGTTTTTTTGTAAGATGTGTTGTTTTAAAAAATTAATAGATTCTATTTTAGAACATTTATTTTTATTTCTTAAAATTTTAGTTGCCAATCATTGCAGATACAGTGTGATGTTTTGATATGTTTACAGGGTGGAATGATGAAATCGTGCTGATTAACACATTCATCACCTCACATACTTATTACTTTTTTGTGATGAAAACATTTAAAATCAACTCTTTTAGTAGTTTTGGAATATCCGGTGCGTGATTAGTGATTATAACTACCATGCTATGTAATCGGTCGCTAAAGCTTACTCCTCCTGGCTACGGAAAGTTGCCTTTTGTCAACAGCTGTCCTTGCCTCGTCTATACCCACCGGCCCCCAGCCTCTGGTATTCACCATCCTACCCTCTGCCTCTATGAGTTCAACTCATAGGTTACACATGTAAGTGAGGTCATGCTGTATTTGCATTTGTGTTTCTGTGCCTGTCTTATTTCACTTAGCGCCGTGTCCTTCTGGCTCATCCATGTTGTCACAAATGTCAGGATTTCCTTCTTTTTAAAGAAGGTGTTGTATTCTGTTATGTATGTGCATCACTGTGTCTTTCTCCGTCTGATGATGGACATCTCAGTTGCTGCCGTATCTTAGCTGTTGTGAATAGTGCTGCAGTGAACATGGCAGTGCAAACACCTCTTCAATATCCTGAAACAGTTCCCATGGATAGCATCAATACCCAGAAATGAGATGGATGGATCATATGCTTGCTCTGTTTTTCTTTTTTTGAAGAACTGCATAGGATTTTCCAAAATGACTGTGCTAATTTATATCAGCACATTATGTAATTTACGTTAGCAGGTTACATAATTTACATTAGCACAGAACATAAGGCTTCCCTTTTCTTCACATCCTCACCAGCACTTGTTATCTCTCGTTTTTCTGATAATCGCCATTCTAACAGGAGTAGGGTGGTATCTCATTGTGGTTTTCATGTGCCTTTTCCCGGTTGTCAGTAACCATGATCATTTATTTCCATTTATCTGTTGGTCAATTGTATGTCGTTTTTTGTTTTTTTTTTTTGAAAAGTGTCTATCTAGGACCCTTGTTTATTTATTTTGTTGATTTTTGCTTCTGCTGCTTGTGTTTTGGGGGTCTAGAACATTTTTAGATTCCCAAAAAAATTGGATAGAAACTACAGAGAGTTCCTGTATAACTTCCTCCGGAGCACACAGTTCTCCCATTACTAACATCATGCATCGGTGTGGGACATTTGTTAGAATTAGTGAACCATAATTGATAGATTATTATTAACAAAAGTCCATAGTTGACATTAAGTTTTATTCTTGGTGCTGTGCATTCTATGGGTTTTGAGCATAATGTGCTATGTCCGCAGTTACAGGATCACAAGGAGTTGGTTCACTGCCCTAAAAATACCCTGTGCTCCGTCCACCTCAACGTCCCTTCTAACTCCCAGACTCTGGCAGCCAGTGATCTATTTATTGTCTCTGTGGTTTTGCATTTTCCCAAAAGCCAGATAGTTGGAATTATACATTTCCTTAATAATATACAATGGGCTGGATGTACTGGCTCATGCCTGTAATCCCAGCACTTTGGGAGGATCTCCTGAGGTCTGGAGTTCAAGATCAACCTGACCAACATGGTGAAACTCCATCTCTACTAAAAATACAGCAACAACAACAAAATAGCTAGGCATGGTGGCGGGCACCTGTAATTCCATCTACTCAGGAGGCAGAGGCAGGAGAATTGCTTGAACCCGAGAGGCGGAGGTTGCAGTGAGCCAAGATTGCATCACTGCACTCCAGCCTGGGCAAATAGAACAAAACTCCATTTCAAAATATATACAATGAACATCTCTGCATGTCAAAAAAAAATCCATCTACTTGATCACTTTAAATGGATTCATAGTTTTCTCTGGAGTAGATATAGCCCAACATATTTGACCAATGTATTGGAGCCATTATCCCCTTTTTTCTATTTTAAATAACCCCACCATGATGATCTTGTGCACGCATCTTTGCACATCGTCTGCTCATTTCCTTAGGATGAATTCCTAGAGGGGAAGTTCTAAATCAAAGGGAAGACCCTGCATACTTGGAATGTTTCAGCTAGAGACAGTCAAGGACCTCCCAGGGCAGGTGGACCACCTGCCTCCTGGTCGTGAGCCGACGTCTGCCCTGACGTGAGTCCATGCTGCGTGAGGTGCACATTTGAGTCCTGGGGGGCTGAGTCTCCTGGGGCTGTCCTGACAGATGACCACACATCTGCGGGCTTAAAGCTACAGGAGTTTCTTGTATCACAGTTCTGCAGCCCAGAAACCTGAAATTAAGCTGTCTGCTTCTGGAGGCTCCAGGAAAGAGTCTCCTCCAGGCCTCTCTCCTGACTTCTTGTGGCCGCCGGCGATTCCTGGCATTCTGTGGGCGATTCCTGGCATTCTGCGGCTTGTGGACGCATCCCTCCCACCTCTGCCTCCTCTTCACGTGGCCTCCTCCACCCTGTTTCTCCTCTTCCTAGGACACTTGTCAGGGGATTTAGGCCCCACCCTGTTAAGTCTGGATGATCTCATCTCTTAAGGACCTTCACTTCACTGCAAAGGTCCTTTTCCAAATAAGGTCACATGACCGATACCAAGGATCAGGGCGTGGGCATAGCTTTTAGGAGGCACAATGCAACTTACGATGGACACTACCTCCTTTTTAAGGAGAAGGAAGCATGGGCTTAGACAGGATGAGGGCCTTCTTAGTCTTCACTCCCCGAGAGGTAAGGGCGGACCTCGAATTCCAGGCTCCTGCAGATGAAGGTGACTGTCGGACGTTTTGCATTTGCTGACTTATTTGGTTGCTACTCCCCTCTTGTTGGTCCCTCTGGCCATTGCAATGTGGGATGGGCCTTTGCCCAAACTCCCAGCCAGGCCCCTGCTCCAAACGCCCAGCCCCCAGACCTACTGCGCCAGGACCTCCTTCTCATTTCAAATCCCAGAGCCATGGCTGGTGTGTCAGGAGGGAGACACTGAGGATGATGTTTCATTTGCTTCCTTCCTCTGCAACTCTGGGAGCTGCCATGACGACATAGAGGCCTTTCAGAGGTCATGCCCAGCCCCCTATTTCTTTCCCATTATAACTGGGCTCCTTTGTCAGCACAGGTCCTGTTCTTTGGAGAAAAAATATGGCTAGGTCCATGGGCTGTCAGCCTTTTGATGTTCAGGGTTCTCTTCACGTCCTGGGTAACAAAGTCAGTGAGTGAACAGGGCTCCCCAAGGACACACGGGAGGTCTTGCTTTGGCTGGGAGGTTCCCAGTGACTCCAGCGACTCTTGATTCAGAGGGGCCACCATGACAGGCCCTGAATAGGTGGTGATGGTGACTGTCCTGGGTCATGATCCATGAAGGCAGTGAGTCCTGCTAGAAGGGAGACCCTCCCTGGGCCCGACCTGACCCCTGACAGCAAGGGCAAAGAGTCCAAGAGGCAACAGCACTGAAGGGTACAGAGGGCACCAGCTGCAGCCCTGCCCCTGGCCTGAGTGGGGACCTGGGGTTTCCTTTTTGGGAATAGTAGCTCCAGCATCCTCAGGGCATAGTTGGGCCCCCAAAGAGGTCCAAATAACACAACCAGACCCCAGTGAGTGCATGTCACGATACTGCACTGAGGAAGAAGTATCTCGAGGTTGGGGGAAAGCGGAGCCAAAAGAGGAAAAAGTCAAACCCAAACAGAGCTAAACATGGAGCAACTTTGTGACCAGCAACTCCACTCATAGGCATATGCCTGAAACAGCTCGAAACTGGTGTCAGAACAACACCCGTACACGAATGTCCACAGCAGCCAAATGGTGAGAACAGCACAAATGTCTACCGGTGGATGAGCGGATCAGTGAAATGTGTTCTGTTCATGGAATGGAATATCATTCAGCCATGAAAAAGAAGTAAAGCCCTCCTACAGGCATTCCTCGTTTGATTGTACTTCACTTCACTGTGCTTCACAGATGTTGTGTTTCTTATAAATTGAAGGTTTATAATTGGGTAGAGCAAGTCTATAGGTGCAATTTTCCCAACTGGGTGGAGCAAGTCTGTCGGTGCAATTTTCCCAACAGCGTGTGCTCACTTTGCATCTCTGTGTCACATTTTGGAAATTCTCATAGTATTTCAAACATATCATGGCCTCTGAGTGTACAAGCAAAAGGAAGAGTTGCACACCTCTCACTTTAAATCACAGGTTAGAAATGATGAAGCTTAGTGAAGAAGACATGTTGAAAGAGGAGACAGGCGGAAAACGAGGCCTCTTGTACCAGTTAGCTGAGTTGTGAATGCAAAGGACACGTTCTTGAAGGAAATTAAAAGTGCTTCTCCAGTGGACACGTGAATGACAAGAAAGTGAACCAGCCTTATTGCTGATTTGGAGAACATTTGAGTGTTCTGGGTAGACCAAACCTGGCACAACATTCCCTTAAGTCAAAGCCTAACCCAAGGCAAGGCCCTAACTCTCTTCAATTCTTCTTTTTTTAAATTAAATTAAAAATTTTTTTGAGATAAGATCTGGCTCTGTCATCCGGCTGGAGTGACAGTGGGAATGCAGTGGCTTGACCGTGGCTCACTGCAACCTCCGCCTCCAAGACTTAAGTGATCTCCCACGTCAGCCTCCTCAGTAGCTGGGACTACAGCCGTGTGCCAGCACACTCAGCTAATTTTTGTGTTTTGTTATGTTGTTGTTGTTGTTTTTATAGAGATGATGTTTCACCATGTTGCCCATGCTGGTCTTGAACTCCTGAGCTCAAGCAATCCACCCACCTTGGTCTCCCGAAGTGCTAGGATTGCAGGCGTTAGCCACCACACCCAGCCTTCAATTCTGTGAAGGCTGAGGGATGTGAGGAAGCTGCAGAAGAAATGATGGAAGCTAGCAGATTGGTTCATGAGGGTTAAGGAAAGAAGCCATCTTCATAATATAAAAGTGCAAGGTGAAGCAACAAGTGCTGATGGAGAAGCTGCAGCAAGTGCTCCAGATGATCTAGCTGAGGGCATCGATGAAGGTGGCTACACTACACAGCAGCTTTTCAATGTAGACAAGACAGCTTTCTAGTAGAAGATGCCATCTAGAACTTCCACAGCCAGAGGAGAAGTCAACGCTTCAAAGACAGGCTGACTCTCTTGTTAGAGGCTAACCCTCTAACAAGGGTTACTTGTTAGATGATGACTTTAAATAGAATCCTACACTGATTTACCATTTCAAAAATCCTAGGGCCCTTAACAATTATGCTACATCTACTCTGCCTGTGCTTTATAAATGGAATAACAAAGCATATCTGTTTACAGCACGGTTTACTGAATATTTTAAGCCCACTGTTGAGACCTACTGCTTGGAAAAAATATCCCATTCTAAATATTACTGCTCATTGACAATGCACATGATCACTCAATCATGTGCTCTGATAAGAGATGTGCACAGAGATTAAAGTTGACATTAATGTAATCATGCCTGAAAACATGACATCCATCCTGTAGCTCATGGATAAAGAAGTCATTTCAACTTTCAAGTCTTACTATTTAAGAAACATATAATGAATCTCACAAGGCTATTGCTGCCTTAGATAGTGATTCCTCTGATGGATCTGGGCAAAGTAAATTAAAAATCTTCTGGAAAGGATTCATCATTCCAGATGCCATTAAGAACATTCATGATTCATGAGAGATGGTCAAAGTATCAACACCAGCAGGAGTTTGGAAGTTGATTCCAACCCTCACTGATGACTTTGAGGCATTCAAGACTTCAGTGGAGGAAGTCACTGCAGATGTGATGGAAACAGCAGGAGAATTAGAATTAGAAGTGGAGCTTGAAGATGGGACTGAATTGCTGCAATCTCATGAGAAAACTTGAATGGGCGAGGAGTTGCCTCTTAGGGATGTGCAGAGAAAGTGGTTTATTGAGATGAAATCTACTCCTAGTGAAAAGTCTATGCACATTTTTGAAATGACAACACAGGATTTAGAATATTCCATAAACTGAGTGGATAAAGCAGTGCAGGGCTTGAGAGGATTGACTCAAATTTTGAAAGAAGTTCTACTGTGGGCAAAATGCTATCTAACAGCATTGCATGCTGCAGAGAAATCTTTCCTGAAAGGAAGAGTCAATCATCAAGGTAGCCAACTTCATTGTTATCTTATTTTAAGAAATTGCCACAGCCACCCCAGCCTTCAGCAACCACCACCCTGAGCAGACAGCAGCCATCAACATCAAGGCAAGACCCCCAACCAGCAAAAAGATTATGACCTGCTGAAGGTTCAGGCGATTGTTAGCATTTTAAAAGCAATATTTAAAATATTTAGCGCTCTCTCTCTCTCTCTCTCTCTCTATATAGATATATATATATATATATATATTATTATTTTTTTTTTTTGAGATGGAGTCTCTTCTGTCTCCCAGCCTGCAGTGCAGTGGCTTGATCTCAGCTGACTGCAACCTCCACCTCCCAGGTTCAAGTGATTCTTCCACCTCAGCCTCCCGAGTAGCTGGGATTACAGGCACCTGCCATCATGCCCGGCTAATTTTTGTGTTTTTGTAGAGATGGAGTTTCACCATGTTGGCCAGGCTGGTCTTGAACTCCTGACTTCAGGTGATCCGCCTGCCTCGGCTTCCCAAAGTGTTGGGATTACAGGCCTGAGCCACCGCACCCAGCCTATTTAGCAATATTTTTAAATTAAGATATTCATTTTTTAGGCCAGACAAGGTGGTTCACACCTGTAGTCCCAGCACTTTGGAAAGCAGAGGTATGTGGATCACTGGAGCTCAGGAGTTCGAGACCAGCCTGGGCAACATGGTGAAACCCTGTCTCTATGAAAAATACAAAACTTAGCCAGGTGTGGTGGCACAGGCCTGTAATACCAGCTACTAGGGAGGCCGAGGCAGGATTATTGCTTGAACTCAGGAGGCGGAGGCTGCAGTAAGCCAAGATCTTGCCACTGCGCTCCAGCCTGGGCAACAGAGCGAGACCCTGTCTCAAGAAAAGAAAAGATATGTACATTTTTTAGACACAATGCTATTGAACACTTAATAGACTATAGCAAGTTTATGTTACAGTGTAAACATAATTTTTTTATGCAACGGAAACTAAAAACTTCATGTGACTCGATTTACCCTGATATTCACAGGTCTGGAACTGAGCCTGTGACATCTCTGAGGTCTGCCTGTACATGCTTCCATGTGAATGAACCTTGAAAACATAAATCAAAGAAACCAGACGCCGAGAGGTGATGCACACCTGTAATGTCAGCACTTTGAGAGGCTGAGGCGGGTGGATCACTAGAGGTCAGGCGTTCGAGACCAGCCTGGCCAACATGGTGAAACTCCGTCTCTAGTAAAAATACAAAAATTAGCCAGGCATGCTGGTGCACATCTGTAATCCCAGCTACTCAGGAGGCTGAGCCAGGAGAAGCACTTGAACCTAGGAGGTGGAGGTTCAGTGAGCCGAGATCATGACACTGCACTCCAGCCTGAGTGGTAGAGACATCGTCAAAAAAAAAAAAAAAAAAAAGCTAGACCCAAAAGACCATGTATTGTACAATGCTACTTCTGTAAATGGTCCAAATCAGGCCGGTCCGTGGAGATGGAGAGTGGCTGCATGGCCTCCAGGCTGGGGGTCGGGTGTGTAATTGCTGACGGATGGATGTTTTTGGAGAAGGCGATGACGTTGTTTGGGACTAGACAGTAATTTTTCACTTTCAAATGGTAAATTTTATGTCATGCGATTTTCATCTGAATAAAAGAGAGAGAAAAAAAAAATCCAGAGCCAGAGCATTTGAAAACAGGAAAACACAGGTTTTCTTTATGGGTGCATGGCCTCTTTTTGCCCATTGTAGGGGAGCGTGGGGGAGGACGTCTGAGAACAGCACGGGTCACTGGGAGAGCCCTGTACAGCGGTGACTTTGGTGGGAATGCAGAGATGTCTGTCTGGCCCATCTTAGCCGCAGCCTCCGAGGCCCCTTCAGCCCCAGGGCTCTTTCTCTGGTGAAGAGTCCTCGCCTTGGACCCGGGAATGACAAAGAGCCGGACTCTGAGGCTGCTGGGTGTCTCTGTCTCCCCTTTGTGTGTTGGCCTGGCCCTCCTAAAGAGCCCACGGCTGCTTCCTGACCAGGTGAATGCTTTTTGACCAGACACATCCACAGACTTAAGAATAAGCCTCCAGCTGCACAGACGGATGCCCGCGGACCGAGGCTGGCATTCGCACACTTCGCTGCAGCACTGGAGAACTGAGTCTTCTTTTGTTCCATTTTTCATAGAAACGGGCACATTTCCCATTCCACCCCCTCACCCCCACAACCCGGGCTCAGACGCCAGGGCTGATCTGAGAGGGGCCCGGGAGGGATGGAAACCCCAGGGCCGTCATTTCCAGGATGTGGCATCATGTGTGAGGCCCAGAAGAAATTACTTTCTAGGTTTGTGTTCTTTTAACAGCACCACATAAAGTCACTTTAGAAAAATCTTTATTCTTATCACGTAACCAGTAGATCAAAAAGCATCCTCACACTTAGATGATGTGACATGATGGATGGCAGACAGACGATGTGGTGGGAGAAGCTGTGGGAGCGGAAGGAAACTAAGAGAAAGAGAAGAGCGCTCTGTTGGTTTGGGGTACTGCTTCACAAGGGTAGAAAAAGCCCACGTGCCCTTAGCTTCTTCATAGTCTGAGGATGGGTTCTTTTTTTTTGAGATGGAGCCTCACTTTGTCGCCCAGGCTGGAGTGCAACTGACACGATCCCGGCTCACTGCAACCTCCGCCTTCCGGGTTCAAGTGATTCTCCTGTCTCGGCCTCCTGAGTAGCAGGGATTACAGGTGCATGCTGCCATGCCCTGCTGAATTTTTTTGTATTTTAGTAGAGGCAGAGTTTTGCCGTGTTACCCAGGCTGGTCTCGAACTCCAGAGTGCCTCAGCCTCCCAAAGTGCTAGGATTACAGGCGTGAGCCACTGCGCCCAGCAAGAATGGGTTATTACTTCAAAGACACAGGCAAGGAGCAGAATGTGGGAGGAAAAAGTCAGATATTTCCACTGAACCTAGGAGACAAAACAAGAAAGTGGTGAAACCCATGTTTGGGGTGCCTCTATCCGTCAGATCCAGCTGGTTGATATGGGGCCCTTTCCTGGACCCCACAGGAGACAGGTGGCCAAAGGATCTCAGACTAGCACATCCATGTGTGACTGATTGGTCCTTCAGGAGGCCTAGGGAACGAGTGCTATGGGCACAGAGTGAATGAACAAGCGAAGACTGCCACCCAGTTACCCTCGGAAGGTTGTTCTACATGGTGTGGGTACTAAGGACAGTCAACATTTATCGAAACATGTTCTTTCTGCTCTCCTAGGAGTTTTCTGTGTCTTCACTGATTTAATCAGCTCAGCAGCCCTCTGAGATGGGTACTTGCATTATGGACATTTCACGGATGGGAAACCGAGGCAGAGAGGGGTGAGGGGACTTGCCCAAGGTTATGGTGGAAAAGCAGTGGTGCTGTGATGCATGTAAAAATCAAGGGGAAAAATTACATTATGCTACAAGTCCCAAATAGCACTGGAAATAACCACCTAATAACGATACATGCCAGCTGCGGTGGCGCATGCCTGTAACCAGCACTTTGGGAGGCCAAGGCGGGCAGATCACCTGAGGTCAGGAGCTCGAGACCAGCCTGGCCAATATGGTGAAACCCTGCCTCTACTACAAATACAAAAATTAGCTGGCTGTGGTGGCAGGCACCTGTAATCCCGGCTACTCGGGAGGCTGAGACGGGAGAATGCTTGAACCCGGGAGGCAGAGGTTGCAGTGAGCCGAGATCATGCCACTGCACTCCAGCCTGGGTGACAGAGTGAGACTCTGTCTCAAAAAGAAAAAAAAAAAAAAAAAAAGAATGATACTAGCAATAACTTCCAAGAGGCATTGAGCCCTTGCTGTGCCCGGGGAACCGGCTGCACCGCCTTCCTCACTGACTTTCTCAGTGCCCAGAGGCTTTAAGTAAGGTGGGACACTAAACCCCTGTAAAGAGGAGAGGATGGAGGCCTCAGAGCAGACGGACCTGGAATGGAGTCTTGGCTCCTATGTTTGTGGCCCTGTCACCTGAGAATCAGAATGACACTGTGAAGTGCCTGGCACAGGGCGATGAACCCGCAGGTGTTTACCAAATCCACTGCTAGGATTGTTGTGACTTTGCTCTGCCTCCCGGTAGTAGCCACCCTCACTGTGCTCAGAGGCGTCCAGCTGCCATGTTTTCGGTACGTTTCCTGTGTCTCCTCCAAATCCCATGTTGGGATCTGCCCCTCAAGCTTGGAGGTGGGGCTTGGTAGGAGGCGTTTGGGTCATGGAGGCGGATCCCTCGTGAATGTCTTGGTGCGTCCTCCAGGTAATGAGTGAGTTCTCACTATTAGTTCATGTGAGAACCAGTGATTGAAGGGTCTGGCGCCTCTAGGCACAGGCTTGGATCTTTTCACATTCTGAATAAGGCTGGAACGGATTTCTCTTTTTTTTTGGATGCAGTCTTGTTCTGTGGCCCAGGCTGGCGTGCAGTGAGTGATCCCTGCTCTGTCTTCCTTCCTCTCTCGCCAGCTCCCCTTCGCCCTCCCACCAAGGCGAGTGGAAGCTTCCTGAGGCCTCACCAGAAGCAGATGCCGGCACCAGGATTCCTGTATAGCCTGCAGAACCGTGAGCCAAATGAACCTCATCTCCTATCAATTACTCAGCCTCGGGTATTCCTTTATAGCAACAGTAATGAATGAAGACCTCAGGCCCAAAGCAGAGGGGATTTCCAGGCTCTAGAATCCAAGAAGTGAGCAGGCCTAGCCCCGTCTAGGCACAGGCTTGGATCTTTCCACATTTTCAATAAGGCTGAAACTGATTTCTCTTTTTTGAGATGGAGTCTTGTTCTGTCACCCAGGCTAGAGTGCAGTGATCTTGGCTCATTGCAACCTCCGCCTTCTGAGTTCAAGCGATTCTTCTGCCTCAGACTCCTGAGTACCTGGGATTACAGGCGTGTGCCACCATGCCCAGCTATTTTTTGTACTTTTAGTAGAGACGGGGTTTCGCCATGTTGGCCAGGCGGGTCTCGAATTTCTGACCTCAGGTGATCCACCTGCCTCGGCCTTCAAAAGTGCAGGGATTACAGGTGTGAGCCACCATGCCCAGCTCTGGTTCCTGTTTGCAGTGTTGTACAACCACTCCTCCGCAGCAGTGAGACAGGTGGCATTATGACCCCACTCTCAGGAGGTGGAAACTGAGGCTCGGAGAGACTGAGTGCTGGATCCAAGGTGGCTGGACTGATGAGGAACAGAGCTGGGGTGTTTGGGTTTGTGCTCAGGACCGTGTCTGCTAGGGCCCTTCTGGGCTGCTGACAGAGCAGGGCCGACTGCACAGGTGACCGAGCGTGCCCAGACACGCCTGCACCTGCTGCAATGCTCTGCGGTCACCATCCTGACGTTCTTACTAGGGTTTGAACAAGGGGCCTTGTATTTTCATTTTGCACTGGCCCGGCAAATGATGTAGGAACAGGGAAGGAACTGAGAGACAGCTGCCTGGGGGCCAGGGTCCTCATCCTGGGTCTCTGTGTGGCCTTAATCGGTGTCAACCTCTACTTCTTGCCTCAGTCTCCCCGTCTGCACGATTAAGGAGCAGGGCTAGATTGGGATTTCCTCATGTGTATTTCATGGAACACTGGTCACTCACGGTTCACTGAGACAAGGTGTCTCCAAAAAGTGAGTTTGGGAAATGGTGCAAGTTCTTCTCTTGGAAAAATCTAGGGCAGTTTTGTATATTCAGGGATCTGTGTAGACTTCCAACAACAACAAAAAAGCCCTTAAAAAAAAAAGGCCAAAAAATGGCATTAGTATTTTCCAAACATGTTAGATCACACAAGCCTTAAGAAAAGTGGGATGTCGGCTGGGCGTGGTGGCTCACGCCTGTAATCCCAACGCTCTGGGAGGCTGAAGTGGGTGGATCACTTGAGGTCAGGAGTTTGAGACCAGCCTGGCCAACATAGTGAAACCCCGTCTCTACTAAAATACAAACATTAGCCGGGTGTGGCGGCGTGTGCCTGTAATCCCTTTACTCAGGAGGCCAAGGCAGGAGAATGGCTTGGAACAGGGAGGCGGAGGTTGCAGTGAGCTGAGACGGTGCCATTTCACTCCAGCCTGGGCAAAGGAGTGTGACTCTGTCTCATAAAAAAAGGGAAAGGGAGGGGGGAAGGGAAGGGGAAGGAAAAAAGGAAAGAAGAGAAGAGAAAAAAGAGAAGAGAGGAGAGGAGAGAGAAAAGAGAAATATCTACAAAGTATCCCTGGGAAAATGGTAGACTAACAAATTTTTGAACTCTTTCCCAGTATTCAGGGCAAACCTTCTGCCTTCCTTTTGCCATCCCCTGGAGTGGCGGTGACGTGCAGGAACACTAGGAGACAGATCCCGCAGGTATGGATGGAACACAGAACAAGTGGCAGCCCTGTTGGAGGCTCTGGGGACAGGGAAGGAGCTCGAATGGTCCTCTGCTCAGGGCTTTCCGTCCTTCCTCTGACGCAGAACAGCAGACCAGAAGCACCTTTCACCCACGGCTGGGGGCGGCCCCCAGGGATCCGTCCCGCTTGCTTTGGGCGGTCAGTAGATCCCTCCGCCACATTTAGGGTCACTCCTCAGAGCGCATGACCCCTCTGGAATCCTGAAGCTGCCCAGGGAAGGGCGGCAGTGAGGCGGAAGCAGCGTGACCTCCCCACCCCCACGCCCCGGGTCGCTGGGCCTTTGACAGCTGATGTTTCACGGGACACCCCTTCCTGCAAGGCTCAGCTGCCCCGGGGCCACCCCACCGCTTCCCTGAGCTAATGTTGCCAGCGTGAAATTCCGGATTTGACTCTGAACTTCCTAGCTGGGTTTCAAACAGGCTTGTTTGCAGGATGCAAGGAGCACTGTTGGGCACCTTGTCATGGGCTTGTTGGCCATTTATGTCACTCCTTTGGAGAAACGTCTGTTCAGGTCCCTCTGCCAATTTCAAAATTAGGTCGTCTTTTTATTGCGTCTTCTCGGGGGTCACCACCGTTGTTAAGCCTCTTGAGACACACAAAGCGTCTCCGCCGCAGCCTGTGTGTTTGTGCCGTGGTGCGGTGGTGGGCTCTGGCCAGGCAGGAGCCGTGGGGAGAGGGGCCTGCACAAATCTTGCTTTCCCAGGTGGGAATGGGGCCCGCGACCGCTGGGGGCACGGGAGGGAGGGGAGTCAGGGGCCAGTGGATGGACACACAAGCGGGACAATGTGGCCCCTGGCACCAACTCAGCCTGGCCACATTCTTCTGATTCCCATCATCCATTCTTAGTGTTCACACAAAGGGTCTGACCTCACTCCTCTGGCTCCTGCCCGGAGGTGGTAGACACGTATCCGTGCACGAGGTTGTGCCCCTGGGAGGACCCTGGGCAGGGAGACGGGAGCCTGGGTTCTAGGTCCTGTGCCACTACTGACGGTCCCATCAACTTGGGCTCCTCATCTAGAACTGTGGGGTGACCCTCGCTTTCCTGCTCCCCGACTGTGGAGACGCACAGGTGAGAACACCTGTGACAGCACGGGGCCAACCTCAGCTACTGCTGTGTGCGTGTGCGGAGGAACATGCTGCTGTGTCTCCGGCCCCAGCACAGGCTCCCCCGCTCCACGTCCATCATCAGGCCCCAGGACTTAATCACCGTGTTGCGTGCACCCTTTTTGCCAACACAGGACTTCACCACAGGGGACCATCAAGGCTTCAAAGACCCAGGAGGGCAGGGGGTGGACCCTGGAAGGGCGGGGCCTGGTGGCAGTTGGACCCCCTGGGGGGCGGGGCATGGTGGTTGGGCGGGACCTGGTGGCAGACGGACCCCTGGGAGGGCGGGGCCTGATGGCAGATGGACCCCCCTGGGGGGCGGGGCCTGGTGGTTGGGCGGGACCTGGTGGCAGATGGACCCCTGGGAGGGTGGGGCCTGGCAGTGGGGCGGGGCCTGATGGCAGATGGACCCTGGGAGGGTGGGACCTGGCAGTGGGGTGGGGCCTGGTGGCAGAGCCTCAGTGAGTTTCTCTGGTCACCTGGCCTGGCCTGGAGTGTAGTGGCGCGATCTGGGCTCACTGCAGTCTCTGCCTCCTGGGTTCAAGTGATTCTCCTGCCTCAGCCTCCCAATTTCCTCTGGAGCTTCAACAGGGGAAGAGGTGTCTGGGAAAGGTCTACGTGGGGCTGGGCCTGGCCAAGGGCTGGAGCCAGGTGGTCTGCAGCCAGGTAGAGGAAGGACTGACTTCACCTTCACATACTTGGACCTAAGCAGAGGGCCTGGGCCCAGCATACAGAGGACTAGCCCAAGGTCAGGGCTGGCGACATGGCTGGGACCTGGCTGGCCTCTTCCTGACATTGGAAGCTGCAGCCCAGGGCACATGACATTGACAGACTTAAGGGTAGCCACAACCTAGGACACAGGGGGTGACCTTGGGGCTTTCTAGGGCCAGCACCCTCAGGCTTAATCCAGAACTTTCTACCAAAACCCTGACCTTTGCTCCCTCCCAGTGCTCCGCATTCCTTCAGTCATTCAGCAAACTTCTGTGAACAGGAATGCTGGGACGCAGCTCTGAACAAGACAAAGTCAGCCCTGTCCTTGAGCACTTGCCTTCTAGGGTGAGACAACCATAAGTAAACAACAATGACACAGGAAGAGACTTGTCGAGGAGCGAAAGTGCTCCCAGGAGTGTCAACTTTTCCTGAGGCCTGTGGGTTGGAAAGTGTGCACTGTCCCAGACAGACAGACTGACCAGGATCTGATGACCTTCCCAGGAGCCAGGCATGGAGGGGAGGCACCCCCGGGCTCCCAGACACATGCACCTTGCTAGAAAGCAAATCCTAGGCCTGAAATGCCCAATACCCCAAATCCTAGGCCTGAAATGCCTGGCGCCCCAGTCCTCACGCCAGGCAGCAAATAAGGACTTCCTGCGAGAGGACTGAAAAAGCAGAAGCATTTACCCATGCTCTTTCTCCTCATTCATCATTATTGTGCTTCTCAACCAGATCAAACCGTGAAACTTGAGAGTTTGGGCAGCCTTGCCTCCTGGATCTTGCCTTTGCCTTTAGCATTGTAATTGTAGGACGTGTGCGATTTTTTTCCCACTTAACATGTCGTGAATATTTTCTGTGTCTATGTAATCCTTTAAAAGCTATTTACAATGATTACATAATGTTTGAGACGTGTCATGATTTGTTTTCTATTTCACCTCCTGTTAGATGCCAAGGTCGCAGGGTGGAGTCTTAGACCCACCCCAGTCTGCTTTATCATTTCATTGCCCTCAGCAGGAGCCACACCGAAGTGTCAGACGTGTACGTTACCTGCTTCTTCTTCCGGAAGGATCTTAGGCTTTCAGCACAGGAGGGGGCATTAGGGATCATCTGTTCCCATCCTTTTATTTTCTCAGCTGAGAAAACTCAAGACCTCATCCAAGATCACAGGGCAAGTGAGTAATAATCCCTCTATGGTGAAAATGATTGAACTTCACTGAAATACATCCAAGAGTGGAAGCATTTCTTTTCGTACTGGAACGGTGCTGAATCTATATACAGTTTGGGGGAGAACCAATACCTTTATGATATTGAGTCTTTTATTTAAAAAACATGCTCCATTGGGATACGTCTTTGTCAGGTTTATTCCCAGGTTATTTATGTTTATGTATGCATTGTATCCCTGTATTTGTTGATGTTGTAAATGGCATTTTTTTAAAACTTGTGTTTTCTGGTTGTTGCTGCTTTATAGAAATGCAATTGAGGTTTATATGCTGGTTTTGTACTCACTCACCTTATTTAAATGTCTTATTAATAATTTTTCATAGGTTCTTTTCAGGTTTCTATGCAGACAGTATTTTCATTTGCATCTAAGAAGAGTTTTCTCTGTGTCTTTCTTCCTTTACATTTTCTTTTCATGTCTTACTGCACAGGTTAGCAACTCTAATTTGGTGTTAACAGAAGTGTCAGGAATGTGGTCTTAACAGGAATATTTTTAGCTTTTCTCCAAGTGTGATGGTTATTGTAGGTATGTTTGGGAGAGACTTTTTACAGATTAAGGAAATTCCCTTCTATTCCTATTTTGCTAAAAATTTTAAACCATGATTGGATATAAACTTTTATTGAATGCTTTCTTTTGCATTTACTAAGACATCATTTGATTTTTCTTTTTTAATCTGCTATTGTGGCAAATTACATTAATAGATTTTTATGAATCAGGTTTGTATTCCTTATATGTAATTTATTATTCATCATTTAGAACTCTAAATTTCCTTATAAGTATTGTGTGTGTTGCATCTGATAATTTGTGATATGGAATCTTTTTTGAAAAATCACTCAATTTGGCTGGGTGTAGTGGCTCACGCCTGTGATCCCAGCACTTTGGGAGGCCAAGGCAGGTGGATCACTTGAGGTCAGGAGTTCAGTATCAGCCTGGCCAAAATGGTGAAACCCTGTCTCTATTGAAAATACAAAAATTAGCTGGGCATGGTGGTGCTCGCCTGTAATACTGGCTACTCAGGAGGCTGAGGCAGGAGAATTGCTTAGAACTGGGAGGCGGAGGTTGCAGTGAGCCAAGATCGTGTCACTGCACTCCAGCCTGGGCCACAGTGGGAGACTCTATCTCAAAAAACGAAACAAAACAAAAAGCAAGGAAAAATATTACTCCACTTCTGCATTATTAGTATATAGAAATATGATTTTTTGTGTCCATTTTAGGACTTTGCAAACCTGCTTATTAGTTTTAGGAGTCTTTTTTTTTTAAAATGTAGATTTCTTGGGATTTTCAGTGTAGTTATGTTGTCTGAGGACAGGGATAGTTTTATTTCTTTCCAATCTGCAAGCCTTTCATTTTTTTTTTCTTGCCTTATTTTATTGGCTAAGATTTCTACTATGATGTTAAATGGAATGATGAGAGGGGCTATTCTTGCCTTGTTCCCAATCTTTGGGGGAGTCTTTCCTTATTAAGCACGATGCTAGCTGTAGGGTTTTTATAGATGTCCTTTATCAGAATGAAAAAGTTCCCTTCTATCAGTATTTTGCTGAGAACTTTATCATGAATGGATGCTTCATTTTGTTAAAGGCTTTTTCTGTGTCTGTTGAAATGATCTTGTGGTTTTTCTTTAGGTCTTTGATAAGGTGGATTTATCCACTGATGGATATTTGAGTACTGAATCAGTCTTGCATTCTGAGAACAAACCCCACTGGGTGGTGGTGTATTTCATATAATGCTGGATTTTATTTACTGATATTTTGTTGAGGACTTTAGTGCTTGTGTTTATGTAGGAATCAGGTCTGTAGTTTCCTTTTTTGGTACAGTCTTTTTCCAATTTTGAGGCAATGCTCATGTAATGTGTTGGGAAGTAGTCTTTCATCTTTTATTTTCTGGGTAACAATCAGTGTTACTTCTTCTTTCAATGTTTGGTAGAATTAGCCAGTGAAACCATGTGGGATTGAAGATTTGTTGTATGGAAACAAATAGAAAACTATGCATTAAATGTGTTTAACAGTTATGAGAATATTCAAGTTATTTATTTAATCTTGAATGAATTCAAGTAGTTTGTGTCCAAAGAATTCATTAGTTTTATGTAAGATATAGAACTTATGAGCATAGAATTGTTCATTGTATTCCTTTACATTATTATCGATGTCTGTGAGGTCTTCTTTTTTCTTTGTTAGTTTACTAAAGCTTCATCAACTTTATCAATCTATAGAGCCATCTTTTATTGATTTTATTGAATTTTCTCTTTTGTTTTTCTGATTTCCATGTCATTGATTTCTGTTCTTGTCTTTATTGTTTCCTTCTTTCTATTTATTTTGGATTTATTTTGCTCTTCCTTTTCTAGTCTCTTAAGAATAAAAGCTTAGATTATTGATTTGAGATGTTTCTTCTTTTCTTGTATATAGCATTAAACACCATAAATGTCCCTCTGAGCACTGCTGTAGCTGCTTTTCATACATTTTGACATGTTATATTTTTATTTATGTTTAGTTCAAATGTTTTTGAGTTTCTCTTGAGACTTCCTCCATGAGTCATACATTGTTTCAAAGTGTGGTGTTTAACTTCCAAGTGCTTGAATATTTTTCTCTTATTTTTCTGTTATTAATTTGTATTTTAATTGCATTATAGGATATATTTTGTATAATTTTAATTCCCTTAACTCTGTTAATGTTTGTTTTATGACATAATATAGTCTGCCTTGGTGAACACTCCATGTGCACTTGAAAAATACATTTTATGCTTTTCCGTGGTAGAATATTCTTTTTTTTTTTTTAAGCAGGATCTCACTCTGTTGAAGTGATACGATCATAGCTCACTGCAGCCTCAGACTTTTGGGCTCAAGCGATCCTCCCTCCTCAGCCGCCCAAAGTCCGGGGATTACAGGCAAGAGCCATCACACCTAGCTGGCAGAATGTTCTAAATGTCTCGTAGATACAGATGATAATAATATTGTTCAATTCTTCTCCATCCTTGACGATTTTCTATCAGTTCTGTTACTGAGGGATGAATGTTGAAGTTTCCAACTACTAAACTATGGATTTGTCTGTTTCTTTTTTCATTTCTGTCAATCTGCAAGCTTTATGTCTTTGGAAGCTCTGCTCTTAGGTGATACACATTTGGGGTTTTTGTGTCAGCAGTAAATTGATCCTTTTTATCAGAATGTAATGTCCCTTTTTATTCTGGAATTTTTAATTTTAGTAATTATATTTTTCATTTCTAGAAATTCTGTCTTCAAAACTTATTGGTCATTATTTATAAATCTCCCCCGATCATGTTTTGTTTCACTTTTATTTCTTAAGCATATTAAACATATTTGTACTATTTTTTTGTGTTCGATAATTTCAGTTTTGAAGTCTTTGTGGGTTTGATTCTGCTGTCTCTTACTTCTGCTAGCTTTTATGCCGATGTTTTGCAATTTTGGGCTGTGAGCTATGGATTTTCCGTAAAGCTTTATCTAGAGGAAGTTTTTGGGGCTAGGTTTGAAGTTGCATCTACTTTCGTTGCCCCCAACAGCTCTGCATAGGTGGATATCGCCTCCATTTTACAGATAAGAAAACTGAAACTCAGAAAGGCTGAGTGACTTGCCCAAGCTTCCCTTTGACTTCAGGTGGTGTGCCTCACGCCTGAGCTGCCATCCTGTGACACACAAGTCACCTGGCGTTGAGTGATCAATGTGATCGATCACACCCTGGTGCTCCTGGAAGCACTGCTGTGTGCAGCACTGTTCTCTCAGTCACACAGTTGTTTTCTTCCGTGCTTCTTTCTCAGGAGGGCTCCCTTCTTGGCTGTAGGCTGGTGAGGACACTCCTGGGTGCCTGAGTCTTGCCAGATGTGCTGTGAAACCGGCTGAACTTTTGGAGAGGATGGTGACTATGAGGAAGCAGTCACCAAACACGCCTCTGCCATTTTCTCCCCGCGCTCCGTCTCTCCCTCCTCGGTGGTACCCAGACGCCATGGCTCAGTGTGCAGGACCTGGAGCTCTGAGAGGCACCTGGAAGTGCAGGAGAGGTTAGCATCTCACAGATAAACTCTACAAAACCGAGGTGAGATTCATTTAACATCAATTACTCATATTCAAGTGAACAACTCAGTGGTGGTTTTTTTTTTTTTTTTTTTTGGACAAGGGTGTCACTCTGTCACCCAGGTTGGAGTGCAGTGGCATGATCTCAGCTCACCACAACCTCCGCCTCCCAGATTCATGCAATTCTCCTGCCTCAGCCTCCCGAGTAGCTGGGATTACAGGCACTCACCCCTAGGCCCGGCTAATTTTTGTATTTGTTTTAGTAGAGACAGGGTTTCACCATGTTGGTCAGGCTGGTCTCGGGCTCGTGACCTCATGATTCTCCTGACTCGGCCTCCCAAAGTGCTGGGATTCTAGGCGTGAGCCACCACGCCTGGCCCTCAGTGGCATTTAGTACATTAATGAGTTGTGCAACCACCACCTCCCCCAAGATCTAAAACATTGTCATCCCCCCAAGCCCTGGACCCACTGAGGAGTTGTGCCTCATCCTCTTCCACCCTCCACCATGGGGTAAACTTTTAACAGTGGCAGAGAAGCGACGGGCAGCCAGGCTGACAAACCCCTCCTCCTTCCTCTCTGGGGGCCACTTGGAAGTGCGGCTCCTGCTGGGACACCTAGCCTACTTCTACTCCTCTGGTTCCCTTTTGTCACCGTTCCTGTGCCTTCTCCATGGCCCTCTTCCTCTCTCCACCACCTGGGCCAGCCCCTCCCTCAGCCAGGGTCAGCACCGACGTCCTGGCTCTGTGTAGGTGGATGTCGCTTCCATAGGCTCTGCGTCCTACAGCAGAGCTTCTCAAGGTGTGCAGTGCAGGGGAGATCCAGGATCTTATCGCAATGTACATTCTGGCTCACTGGGTCCAAGTGGGCTAACCTAACAAGCTTCCAGGTGATGGCAATGTGGCTGGGCGTGTGACCATAATTTGAGAGCCTGGCTCCAGAGGCTCCCGACTAAGACAGGTGCCAGCTTTGGTGGTAAGCACAGGACGCTGCCCCGTGGAACAGTCTGGAGGCTGAGTGGTGGGCACTGTGCCTGTCTTCTAGAGATGGCATTGGGGAGCACGTGAGTGTCCTGGGCTGCTGAAACAAGGTCCCACACGTTGGGGGCTGAAAGCAGCAGAGTTTCATTCTCTCGAAGTTGTGGAAGCTATAAGTCCAAGGTCAAGGTGCCAGCCAGGTTGGTTCCTCCGAAGGCTCTGAGGGGCCTCGGGGGCTGCCGGCAGTCTTCAGTGTTCATCCCCCCAGTCTCCCCCTCCGCCTCTGCATGGCCTTCTTCCCTCTGTGTGTCCACGTCCCTCCGAATCTCCCTGTCCTTAGAACAAAGCCAGGTCTTGCACCTGGGGCCCACCCTAACCCGGGAGGATCTCAGCTTCACTCGATTATATCCGCCAAGACCTTATTTCCAAAGAAGGGTCCATTCACAGGCACGGGGCTTAGGGTGTGGACATATCATTTAAGGGTACAGAATCCAACCCATAGGGGGCCCAAGGGATTGCTGCCAGCTAAGAGTGGGGCTGGGCTGCAAAATCGCAGTTGCCCCCTTCTTCCTGCCCACTGCTGCTCTGGCTGACGCAGCACCTGCCTCACGGGCTGGAGGCTCAGGAGGGGAGACAGAAACTGCCCTCATCAGATGTACTGATCCCTCCTCCGAAGGACCTGCTCACTTTGGGCACAGTGGGGTACTCCTAGACATCCTCCAAAACCCAGCTGAGAAATCCAGGTTTCCTCTCAGTTTCCTGGGGCGTTTTATCTGCAGCTTGATGACTCTCCCATCAGCTCACAGCACGGCCGTCTGGCGGGTGCTCAGGCCCCAAACCTCATAGTTGCTCGTGATGTTTCTCTCTTGGTCCCGTCCTGCAGCTCCGCGAGGTCCGTCAGCATGACGGAGACCTGCGTCCAGAGCCCCGCTTCGCCCCTGCGTCGGCCTGGCCCTGCGGCGCTGCCAGCCTCCCCGCGGCTGCCGTTCCTCCTCCCCGCTTGGCTGGCTCTCCCCATCTTGGCCAGGGTAGGCCTGGCACAGACTCCGTCCAGGCCGCTTCCCTTTTAAGGCTCCCTCGAGGCTCCCCCAAGCCCACAGATCAACTCTCACGTCCTTAGCACCGTGGTGGGGAAAGATGCCTCGCTCTGGGCCTTGGCGGTGGCCGCCCTGCCCGTCTCTCCGGCTCCTTCAGTCCCCACAGGGCCACCACTCCACCTCCTTGCTGGGCCTTGGGGAATCGGGCACACTGCTCATTCCGTGGCACCGACTGCTTTCTGCGCCTGGAGCAGTCCTCCCCCGGCAGGGGTAGGGGCAGGTCCACTACCGTCTCTGCGGTTATAAGCTGCTCACAGCGGCCTTCCTGGGCTATCCTGCAGACAGGGTGTCCCCATCACCCTGGAGCTTTGCCGCAGTTTCGCTCTCTCCATAGAGCTGAGCTCCACCGGGCGTTCTGTTACTTGTGGATTATTTTGCTTTTTTTCGAGACTGTCTTGCTCTGTCACCCAGGCTGGAGTGCAGTGGCATGATCTCGGCTCACTGCAACCTCCGCCTCCCAGGTTCAAGCAATTCTCCTGCCTCAGCCTCCGGAGTAGCTGGGACTACAGGCATGCACTCCTGCACCCGGCTGACTTTTTGTATTTTCAGTAGAGACGGGGTTTCACCATGTGGCCAGGCTGGTCTTGATTGCCTGACCTCGTGATCTGCCCACCTCGGCCTCCCAAAGTGCTGGGATTGCAGGTGTGAGCCACCGCACCTGGCTGGATTATTGTTTTCAAAGCCAGCTCCCTTAATGGAAATGCAAGGTCCATGATGACAGGGGCTAGAACAGGACCTGCTTCTGGAACACGCTTGTGCTGGGTTGGAAGGTGACCCCACAGAGTCCATGGCCTTTCCAGGACCTCAGGGGTCTCCCAGGGAATAGGGTGGGTGCAGATAGAAGATGATGTAATGAGCTAGCACAGGGTCATAGTGGAGTTGGGAGGGGGCCCTAACTCCAAAGGGTCCTTTGAAGAGGAAGGACATTTGACGACAGAGACACAGACAGGAGGAGGCCAGGTGACTGTTGGAGATGAGATCTCACGGCCACAAGCCAAGGATGCCACCAACCACCAGATGCCAGATAACACAAGGCAGGGTCCTCCCCAGAGCCTTCAGAGACAGTGTGGCCATCTTAGTCCATCTGCTGTTGTGATGGCTAGTTCCCTGGGTGATTTATAAAGAAAGGGTCCTTATTTCTTAGAGTTCTGGAGGCTGGGAAGTCCCAGGTTGAGAGGTGCCTCTGATGTGGGGACTTCTTGCTGGCAGGGACTCTCTGCAGAGTCCCAAGGGGGCACAGGGCGTCACATGGCCGGGGGCTCATGAGAGACAGCTGAACTGACTTCTGTCATGGACCCACTCTAGTGATAACCACCCCACGCCTGCCATAAGCCATGAAGCCATTATCCCCTGAGTGGATTAACTCACTCATGAGGGCAGGATCCTTAGGGCCCAGCAACGTCCGAAAGGACCCACTTCTCAAGACGGCTGCCCTGGGGATCATGTTTCAAAACACGACCTTTCAGGGGACACTGTTAAACCATAGAGCATTGTCCCTGCCGATGTTTTGATTCTGGATCTCTGACCTCTGAAATTTCGAGGGAGTAAATGTCTGTTGTTTGAAGACACCCAGTTTGTGGGACTTTGTCACAACAGCCACAGGGAAGGAAAGTGTGTTTTCATGTCCCGACACTTGTTCATGGAATAAATGGATGGTTGGATGGATGGTGGAGGGTGGGCAGGGCAGCGCGTTCCACTGCGCTCAAGGGTTTGCCATGACCAGGTGGGTGGGCTCCTCATCTGGAAGTCACTCAAGGCCATGGGCTGGGTCTGCTTTTGTCTAGGTATCTCTGCCACCTGGTCGACCCTTAGTGCACATCTGCAGAGTGGACGCCTATGGAAATCTGGCCGTGTAGTGCCAGTGACCATGTGCACAGAACATGGCAGTGATTGTGCCCTGAGCCCAGAGGTATAGTGCAAAGGAGCATGGGAAGCTGTTTAGACCCTCTGAGGCCACCCAGGAAGCCAGGACAGCTGGGGCTTCGGGGTGGGAGGGTCTGACCAAAAACATGCAGGGCCCTGCCAGCGGCAGGTGGAGTGCAGGCTGTGGAGTGAGGAGTGAGGACTGTGTGGTGTGGACGGTGGAGTGGAGTGTGGAGTGTGGAGTGTGGACTGTGGAGTAGAGTATGGAGTGTGGAGTGTGGACTTGGAGTGCGGAGTGTGGGCTGCAGAATGTGGATGGTGGAGTGTGGACTGCGGACTGTGCAGTGTGGAGTGTGGAATGTGGAGTGTGGATGGTGGAGTGTGGACTGTGGACTGTGGACTGTGCAGTGTGGAGTGTGGTCTGAGGACAGTGGAGTGTGAAGTTTGGACTGTGGAGTGTAGATGGTGGAATGTGGACTGTGGACTCTGCAATGTGGAGTGTGGACTATGGAGTGTGGACTGTGGAGTGTAGATGGTGGAGTGTGGGCTGTGGAGTGTGGACGGTGGAGTGTGGACTGTGGATTGTGTAGTGTGCAGCGTGGACTGTGGACTGTGCAGTGTGGAGTGTGGAGTTTGGACTGTGGAGTGTAGATGGTGGATTGTGTACTGTGCAGTGTGGAGTGTGGTCTGTGGACTGTGGAGTGTGGAGTGTGGAGTTTGGACTCTGGAGTGTAGACGGTGGAGTGTGGACTGTGGACTGTGCAGTGTGGAGTGCAGAGTGTGGAGCTCAGAGCACCAAGTGCTGAGTGCGGAGGGTCATGGCCTTTGCCCCATACATGGGCCCAGGGCAGCACTTTGCCTCCCGCCTGTACGTGCTGGCAGAGAATTCCCTGGGAGTCGCTGTGGTATTCCAGAGTGCCCTTGCATCCTTCATGAAATCCTCCTGACAACACAAAGCAGCCCCACTTACACAGTGACCTCACTGTTGCTGGCAGAGTTTTGTTGATGGTTAATCAAAATCAAAAGTCTTCTAGTCTGGAGAGTCATTGAATCATCCAAAATATTTCTTAACAAGTCCCCCAGGAGCCACTGTCGCCCCCTTCCTGCCTCTCTCATCCACACCCCCCCACCTTCCCAGTGGATGCTGTTGAAGCTTTAAAACCAGAGAATCAAGACATCAATTCCTGTGGAGTCACCTGGGAAAAACCCCCTCTCCCAGGTGGACTTGATTCCTAGGTGTCCGAGGGCAGGGAGACACTCTTTGAAAGCAGCCAGGCCTTGTGGGCTGCAGGCATGTGGCCCATGGTTGTTTAACAGCTGCTGGTACTTCTGATGCCGTGTGTCGGCCAGAGCGCCTCGCCTCTGGAGATGCAGGATTCCCACTCCCCTCGTCCCTGCTCCCCAGAACCCCACTGAGAGCCACGATTGCCTTTCTGGGCCTCAGTTGGCTCACTTGCCTCAGGTCCAGTGAGCTGTGACTGTTCCATGAATCTAAAAGTAGAATGTTCTGGTCCAAGTCCAGGCCTTGGCAAAGCTGCTTTTCCTACCTCAGTGATATGCCTCCGTGACTCACTCATCATTAACCCAAGTCCTTGAGAAGTGTCTTAAGGAGGTGGAGGGTTCTCAAGATGAGCCCCCAACCTGAGCCCCCCACCTGCTGCAATCTCTGCGCCAGGCACCTTATTCCCACCCGTAGTGGGAGCAAGCTCGATGCTAAGAATAAGATCGAGAGTGAAGCCTTCCCCCCGGGATTTCAGTGGGGGCTGGGATGTGAAACCAAGGCAGGGCTTGGCTTGGCAGACCGTGTTCCTCTGGTGTGCGTCGTCCTGGGAAACTCTTCTCCCCTCCCACGGAGGCCCCGGGATGGCTGCCACAGTCTGCAGTGGGTGGAGCGGCCCAGAAAAGGTTTTCAAGACCCTGACCCTTCACCAAGCCCAGTGACCGGCCGTTGTCCCCTTAGGGGTGCAGAACGTTGTCCTGTGTGTGGTGGCACCAGCATTGTCAGTTCAGAGAAAGCAGCCATGACCCTGTGGAGTGTGGGTGAGTGGGGGTAAGAATGGAGAAAGTGGAGGGACGGCCGGGGTGGGCGGGGCAGGTGAGAAGCGGGGATAGGGGTGGGTGGGGCCCCAGAGATGTTCTCGAGCAGAACTCGGCACCTAGGAGCAATATTTTCCTGCTTGCATGGGAAGCCTGCTCCGGTTCACGAGGAGGGGACGGTTCATGGGAACCGGAGGCGCCCGCCCCGCACCCAGCCGCCGCTTCCTGCTAAGCGCTGTGCCCCCAGGGAATTCCCACGGAGCTGCCCAGGAGGAGCGGGGCCAGCAAGCAGCTGGGCCTTCCTGCCAGGCCAACGCCAGGACAGAGTTCCAGCGCCCCTGTCGCTCTTCGGCCCAGGCTGGGCAGTGCCAGGCGCTTCCCTCTCCCAGGGTCTTTGTCCTTTCCCTGCGTTCCAGGAGGGGGCCGGACCCTCGGAAAGGGAGAGGAAGATGAGGGAGAAAGGAGAGAAACTGCCCCAGCACTCAGAATAGGCATTTCCTTCTCTGTGTTGATTTTCCACTTTGAGCGGGTCTGGGGTGGAGGCCAGGAGTGGGGTGTGTGACCCTGATTTTCAGTTCCTCCTGTGAGAGTCCGGTCAGGTGGCTCTCACGCAGAGACTTCCTCCCTTCTGAGACAGGGGAGTGCCTCCGCGGCGGGGTGTGGGGGGAGCCCCGGATCTGCAGAGGAGCCTGGGGCGCTGAGATGGGCGGCAGAGGGCAGCCCTGCAGTGACAGGCTTTTGCTCACATGCACAGCTGCAGCGTCCTCACGGCGGGCGGGGTGGAGGGGCTTCAGTCCCTCTGGGGCAAATGCTGGCAAGTTTGTAAGTTTAAGTTTTCTGAGTGGATGAACCATTCGCGTGGTTACAAAACCTGAAAGTAGGCCATGAAGGGAAGCCACAGCTCCCTGGGTCCACTGCGGCTGAGAGGCCGCGGGCACCGGCACACACCGTCTGACCTCTAGGTCCCACTGTGGCAAACGCGGCCTCGCGTTGCTTCTTAGTGCCATGGTCTAACCAGGTTTGGGGCCTTCCAGACCTTGCTTGCTGCCTCCACTCTGCGTGGCATCACACAGGGGGGTTGGAGAGACAGCCCACAAGGACGCCCTCTCCGGGGCTGCTTCTCATAAGGGCACTAATTCCATCATGGGGCCCCACCCTTGGACCTTCCCTAAGCTTAGTCAGTTCCCCAAGGCCTTGTCTCCAAATATAGTCACTCTGGGGATGAGGATGTCTGCATAGGACCATGCGGAAGACACAGTTCAGTCTATTCCAGGAGACAGTTCAGTCCATCCCAGTTCAAAGAGAGAGAGTGCAGGGCTGGAGGAGCTTCTCACAAGACGAGCTGCTGCTGGAGAATGAGCTTGGTGAGCAGCCAGGCTGAAGCTGTGGCACAGCCTGCAGACAGGGGCTTCTGGAAAGAGGACTGGGGTGCCGTGGATGGATGGGGCGTGAGGGGCATGAGAGAGGTGCCCTCATGATGGGGTGTGATGGGGAGAGAGGGGCCTGGGCTGAGGAGGGGAATGCTAGCCAGGACCAGGCGAGAATCGGTCTGGGCAGCCTGGAACCCTGGGGCGACTGTGGGGGCTCTGTAGAGTAGCAGGCCGGGCAGCAGGAGGGTCGGGTTCTATGGAAGGACGTGGACGTTTCTTATGGGTGACGAGGGACGGTGGGATGCCACAAGCAGCTCCTTCACACTCTGGAACATTCTTGCATTGTTTTAGAGGGTGAAACAGAATAGATGATTTTCATGCTCTTAAAAAGTATATTTCATGCCAGGCACGGTGGCTCCTGTCTGTAATCTCAGCACTTTGGGAGGCTGATACAGGAGAATCACTTAGCCCTGGAGAAGTTCAAGAACAGCCCGGGCATCTCAGTGAGACCCACTCTCTACAAAAAATACAAAAAACTTAGCTGGGCGTGGTGGTGAATGCCTGTAGTCACAACTACATGGGAGGCTGTGTTGGGAGGGTCACAGCCGGGATTGCAACCTAGGACCCGCAGGCTGCAGTGAGCTATGATCGTGCCGCAGCTCTAGCCTGGGTGACAGAGTAAGACCCTGTCTCTAAAAACAATAATGACAGTTTATTAATAGAGTCATTTTTTTATTTTTCATTTTTTTAGATTTAATGTTTTGTTAGGACGAGGTTTTGCTATTTTGCCCAGGCTAGTCTTGAACTCCTGGCCTCAAGCGATCCTCGCACCTCAGCCTCCCAAAGCGCTGGGACCACAGGTGAGAACCACAGCACCCGGCCCAGGCCTTTTCATTTTTTATTTTCAAGTACGCTGATGAATTCCTGTGCAAGCTTCTTGTGCAAAGCTTAGAAGAAGAGGTCTTATAGAGTCCTTGGCAGTACCTCTCTCATCTACATTTCAAAGGAAAAAAATATTATTTCCTATTCTAGAGTTTACGGGGAGCAGCATTTGTATTTTATTTTGTTTGTAGTAAAAGTTTGCCATTTTAACCATACATTCGCGTGGTTAGACAATCGTTACTATCATCGTCTCTAGAACATTCTTGTCTTCCCAGACCTAAACTCTGCCCTCATAAACACTCACTCCCCTGCCATCCCCCAGCTCCTGACCCCACCCCTCTCCGTCACCTGTCTGTGAAGGTGATTGCTCCGGGAGCTCCTGCAAGTGGGATCCTAGAGCATTTGTTCTTTTGTGCCAGGTTTATTTCACTTGGCATCGTGTCCTTAGGGTCCATCCGTGTTGTAGCCAGCGTCATTTTTCAAAAAAGCCCTATGGGGTGTCCTGAGATAAAGTTATAAAGGGACTTGAGGTCCTGAGTCCCTCCCATGCAGCGACCCCATTCCTGCAGGTAGTTGCTGGTTACCATCACAGAACCCCAGGCCTCCAGGAAGCAGCCCGCAGTCCCGCTGGATTAGAGGCTGGGCACGGCCAGTGCACTGATGGGGCCGGCTGAGGCCAGGGTGGCACTCCCCAGGGGTAACCCGAGAGCTCTGATAAGACTTCCCCATGCTGGCTGCTGGCTTGTGTCAGACTGGCATGTCCCTTGGGTCAGGTCATCGGTGACTTGCATTTCAACTGGGAGCCCAGGCCATAGCCACGGGTCTCATGGGAATGTAACCAAGTCTCAGAAAGACCCCATGAAAGGGGAGACTTGGTTTCCACTCAGGGTAGCCAGGGCAGGGACACCATGCGTGAGGATGTCCTGATCTTATTCTCGCACCAGAGGAAATGGAGATTTAGGGCTCGGAGGCAGAACACGTTTGTCCAGGTGTCGCTCAGACACAGACAATGGGACGGTGTCACCCTCCAGAGGGTGCAGCCCAGGAAGCTTGGCGGGGCCACAGCCTCATCTCTGGGGTTGGCCATGGACTCCTGGACCAGAAATCGGCTGGCGGCTGCCACCAGCGCCCTGACTGCTGCCTGACCCTGGCAAGGGTGTGGGAATGAGGGTGAGGGGTTCCGGCTCTCCCTGCTTTGTTCTCCGAGCCTCCAGAGCCACTGGAAGGGGCTGAGTCGGGAGTAGGTAGGGTGAGGGCAAGGTTCTGACCAAGGAGAGGGGTGTCGGCCTCAGTGAAGCAGGATTCCATGCCTGCTGTGGTCACCAGGAAACGTGGGTCCTAAGTAATCCAGTTTTATAGCTTTTCTTGTTTTTGTTTTGATAATCTTTATTTCTTAGAGCAGTTTTAGGTTTACAAAAACATTGAGCAGAAAGTCCGGAGAGTTCCCATATACTCCCTTGCAGTAGTTCATTCTCACACGGCCATGAAGAAATACCTGGCTGGGCGCAGCAGCTCACACCTGTAATCCCTGCACTTGGGGAGGCTGAGGTGGGTGGGTCACCTAAGCCCAGAAGTTCAGATCAACCTGGGGGCAACATAGCCAAACCCTATCTCTACCAAAAATACAAAAAAAAATTAGCTGGGCATGGTGGTGCATACCTGTAGTCCCACCTACTTGGGAGACTGGGGTGGGAGGATCACTTGAGCCTGGGAGGAGGAGGCTATACTGAGCTGTGATGGCACCATGGCACTCCAGACTGGGCAAGAGACCAAGAGTCTGTCTCAAAAAAGAAAAAACCCAAAATATTGGAAATTACTATTCAATATGAGATTTGGTGGGGACACAGATCCAAATCATGTCACCTTCTCCTCCCCCAACACCGCTTCCCCTGGTATTAACAGCATGCATTGGTGTGGCTCATTTTTACAATTGATGAGCAGTGTGGATACATTATTATTACCTAAAGGCCATAGTTTACATCAGGGTTTGCTCTAATTTTCTAAATTCTATGAGTTTTGCCAAATGTCTAATGCCCTGCATTCCCATTATAGCATCATACAAAGAGTTTCACTGCCCTAAAAATTCTGGGTGGGGCGCAGTGGCTCACACCTGTAATCCCAGCCCTTTGGGAGGCCAAGGCTGGTGGATCACAAGGTCAGGAGTTCGAGACCAGCCTGACCAACATGGTGAAACCCCATCTCTACAAAAATATAAAAATTAGCTGGGCGTGGTGGTGTGTGCCTGTAATCCCAGCTACTCGGGGGGCTGAGGCAGGAGAATCACTTGAACCCGGGAGGCGGAGGTTGCAGTGAGCCGAGACAGCACCATTGCACTCCAGCCTGGGGGAAAGAACAAGACTCCGTTTCAAAAAAAAAAAAAATCTGTCTCCACCTGTTCAGCCCTGTCTCCAAATCCCTAGCAACCACTGATTATTTCACTTTCTCCATCGTTTTGCCCTTTCCAGAATGTGGTAGAGTTGGACTCATATAGTATGTAGCCTTTCAGATTGGCTTCTTTCTCAAGCTAGTATCATGTAAGTTTCCTCCATGTCTTTTTTTTTTTTTTTTTTGAGATGGAGTCTTGCTGTGTCACCCAGGCTGGAGTGCAGTGGTGTGATCTTAGCTCACTGTAATCTCCACCTCCCATTTCAAGCGATTCTCCTGCCACAACCTCCCAAGTAGCTGGGATTGCAGGCATGCGCCACCATACCCGGCTAATTTTTTTTTTTGTATTTTTAGTAGAGACAGCGTTTCACCATGTTGGGTAAGGCTGGTCTTAAATCCCTGAGCTTGTGATCCGCCCGCTTCAGCCTCCCAAAGTGCTGGGGTTACAGGCGTGAGCCACCGCGCCCGGCTACCTGTCTTTTCACGGTTTGATAGCTCATTTCTTTTTCGTGCTGAATGATACTGCGTTGTCTGGATGCAGCACGGTTCATCCCTTCACCTGCTGAGCGACACGGAGGTTGTTTCCAGGTTTTGGCGCTTATGAATAAGGCTGCCGTACACATCAGTGTGCAGGTTGCTGTGTGGATGTCTCAACTCCTTTGGATAAATGCAAGGAGCATAATTGCTGAATTGCAAATCTGGTGACACTGTGTTTACTTTTGTGAGAAAATAGTTTTGTTAAATGTAAAAAAAAATGAATATGAAGTTCTGAAATAGAAAAAAATGACTTAACTCTTTATCTGAGTGGGATGAGATTAAAGTTTGTCTTCATAGTTTGAAAGCAAGAGCTCCCTGAATACCTGGCGCTGCCATTGGTGTGAATGAGGGGAAGCCCCTCCCGGCAGCTGGACGGCAGGACAGAGCCCTCTAAGCCCTGTCTCCCTGTCGTCTCCCCCGACCCAGCCCACGAGGGAGCCCGGGAACTGGGTGTTCACCTGCTACCCACTGGCTGAGACTTTTCCTTTCTGGATCCTCTGTCCTAATCCTCACCCACACACCTGTAATCCCAGCATTTTGGGAGGCCAAGGTGGGTAGATCACAAGGTCAGGAGTTCGAGACCAGACCAACATGGCGAAACCCTGTCTCTACTAAAAATACAAAAATTGGCTGGGGGTGGTAGCGTGCGCCTGTAGTCTCAGCTACTCGGGAGGCTGAGGCAGGAGAATTGCTTGAACCCAGGAGGCAGAGGTTGCAGTGGCCTTTGCAGCTAATATCTGGCGTCCAGCGAGTCCCTGGGCTTGGTTAGGGTTCCTCCCAAGGCTGACCCTGAGCTAAAGACGTAGGGGTAAGGGAGGTGGTCCCAGGAAGCTCAGGTGAGACAAAGGCCCAAGGTGTGTGCTTTGATGAGCAGGTAACCTCGATGGGAACCCAGGGCTTCATGCCACTGGAGACTCTTGGTCCCCCAGACGGTGGGGAGGCTGGGACGTGGGGCCCTCCCTGACGGATTCCTCTCCTCACTGCTGAGGGTCTTCTCTGAAGTGCTCAATGGGGCAACTCTGGGGGTCTGAGCTGGAGAGGAGCAGAGAGGCGGCTGCCTCAGACAGGCGCAGACGGGCAGAGGGGACACCGTGGTGCGGAGGCCGCCCCCTCATGTCCTGCGCAGGTCCCCTCACCTTGCTCTGCCTGAAGCTTCCCGCACCGCAGCTCACCCAGAGGTTCTGTCTCCCCCGGCGCTGGGGAGTGGGCAGGTGTCCTCTCACTCCTCACCTCTCACGGCTCACTTTCTTTTTATTTTTCTTTTTTTGGAGACAGTCTTGCTCTGTCGCCCCGGCTGGAGTGCAGTGGTGCAATCTCGGCTCACTGCAACCTCCGCCTCCCGGGTGCAAGCGATTCTCCTGCCTCAGCCTCCTGAGTAGCTGGGACTACAGGAGCCCGCCACCATGCCCGGCTCATTTTTGTATTTTCGGTAGAGACGAGGTTTCACCATGTTGGCCAGTCTGGTCTTGAACTCCTGACCTTGTGATCCACCCGCCTCGGCCTCCCAAAGTGCTGGCATTACAGGTGTGAGCCACCACATCCTCACTTTCTTTCCAGAAGGTTCTACCTCCCTCCTACCCAGGCTTTGAGCTGGAACCATCGGACTCTGCCTTTTGCTCTGGAGTCATCTACAAATCCCAGGCCGTCCCTCACTCCTGGAAGATTTAAAGTCCGATTCACGGCCGCTTCTTCACACCACTCCTGCCCAGTTCTTGAAAATCCTGTGGGTGGTCCCGGCCTCCCAGAACCTTCACCTCCTCGTCTTTCTCCCTCCCCCCGCTCCCTCCTTGCTGCCATCTCTCCATCTCAACTTCCAGCACCCCCTCCAGCACCTCACCCCGACGTCCCACCTCGCCTGTTCCTCTCATCCACACGGTCACTGCCCCGAGCCCCTCGCCTCTGCATTGGGATTTCCCTTCTCAAGTCCCCCCATGGCCTCGGTCTTCACCCTGCTGGACCTGGGCACAGACCTCCCACCTGAAATTCCCACCACCGACCGACCAGCCAGCTGACCTCGGCGTCCGATGTCCCCTCTCCCCGACTTGGATTTCCCACCTTCTCTGCCTTCTGCCGGCCTCCAGGACCCCACCTGCTGCTTGTAGGCACTGTGCCCCTTCTCCTGAATCGGGGGTCCCCCTCCATGCCAGGCCCAGAACCTCAGCAGCCCCATCCGTGCCTCTCAGCTGGGTGATTCCATCAGCTTATAAACACGCCTTCACCCGAATAGTAAGTCCAGCCCCACTAGACGCTGCCTCTCCTTCGGGCCACTGCCCCCTCTGTTCCTCTTTCCAGCAGCATGTCTGACCACGTGGGCACCCCTGGCTGCCCTCTCTCCAGCATCTTGGGAGAAGCTGCACCCCCGCCCCTCCCCCATGGCCCTCATGTCACGGGTCCTAAGGCTCGGCCTTCAGGGCTGATTTGGCCTGGCTGGTGGGTCATTGTGGCGTCTTCACTCCTTCCATCTCCCTGACCCTCCTTAGGAGGCTCCAGACCCATGAACCGCAGGGGGCCCCCAGCCTTCGCCCTTCCTTCCCTCCTCCCCAGGCCAGTGTCTCTGCTCCGCTTCCCTCATCTACTGTACCCTGAAGGCTCCTCTCTGTATTTCCAGCCCAATCTGCCTCCTGGACTCTGGACTCCGAGACTCAACCATCTAGGAGACCTCCTGGCAGCGTCCTGAGTCCAAAGCCACACAGGACACCTCATCTCTCCATCTCCCAGCTGACCCCGTGGCAGCCCTGACCCTGGGGCGTCCTGGGCTCCTCCTTCTCCCTGTGGTGCTCCACCCTCGGGTCTCCCTCGAGCTCTGTGCAGCCCTCCTGCAGTGTGTCCTCAATAACACGAGCGATGCCTTCAGGTTCTTGAGAAGGTTGACTGGGTCACGAACTCCTTGCCATGGTTTCTGTCTCAGCAGAGTTGACGCTGAGCTCCGAACACACTGCCAGGCTCTGCGTCTCCGGCTCCCGGGCCGGTGTAACCTCGTCTCTTCCACCCAGCTGGCCCCTCGCTCTGTCGCCGTGCCACCCCCAACCCCAGGCCACTGGGCCCCTCCTCCTTCGTGGCCCGTGCCCGGCATACCCACGGCCTCTGCTGGGGGTGGGTTCCCTCCAGGTAGCCCCGTGGCTTGGTCTCCGTTTCCTTCTGATCTCGGTTCCGATGTCCTCTTGGGCTGCAGGGCCTGCCTTCCTGACCACCCTTTCCCAAGGTAACTTCTCCTTCTGGCCCCTGCAAACGCTTCCTAGCCCCTCCGTTAGGCAGGGGAGCGGCTGCACCAAAGACCCCTGAAACTTATGCTAGCGGGACACGATACACACCGGTTCTTCAGCCGTGTCAAGTCCACACTGGTGACTTTGACCAGGGAGCAGCTCACTTCTGAGCAGTGACTCAGGGACCCAGGCACCTCCCACCTGTGGCTCCATCACCCCAAGGCCTCAGAGTCCTCAGGGATCCAGGCACCTCCCACCTGTGGCTCCATCACCCCAAGGTCTCAGAGTCCTCAGGGACTCAGGCACCTCCCATCTGTGGCTCCCTCATCCCAAGGCCTTGGAGTCCTCAGGGACTCAGTCACCTCCCACCTGTGGCTCCATCACCCCAAGGTCTCAGAGTCCTCAGGGACCCAGGCACCTCCCATCTGTGCTCCATCACCCCAAGGTCTCAGAGTCCTCAGGGACCCAGGCACCTCCCATCTGTGCTCCGTCACCCCAAGGTCTCGGAGTCCTCAGGGACACAGGCGCCTCCCACCTGTGGCTCTGTCACCCCAAGGTCTGACAGTCCTCAGGGACTCAGGTACCTCCCATCTGTGGCTCCATCACCCCAAGGCCTCGGAGTCCTCAGGGACCCAGGCACCTCCCATCTGTGCTCCATCACCCCAAGGCCTCGGAGTCCTCAGGGACCCAGGCACCTCCCATCTGTGGCTCCATCACCCCAAGGCCTCGGAGTCCTCTCCTGGTTCCCCTACACTGGCCAGCAGTCAGCAGGAGAGAGAAAGCCGTGCTCACGGGAGGCCTCCATGAGCCGGGCCTGGGCAGGAGTGTATCACTGCGCTTCTCTGTTAGCTACGGGCGACCGCAGAAAGCAGGGAGATGGGGGTGGGCGGCACCCCCAGGAGGCCAGCAGCACATGGCCCCCGCTGGCTTAGCTTTCCCCCAGTGCCTCTGCCTTGGGACTGGTTTGGTATTTATGGACGGTCTGTCAAGCCTCCTGACCCCTGCAGAAGATAAACTCCACGAAAGCCCGGCCCATCTGTCCTGCTCACTGCTGTCTTCTCTGCACGCAGCACCATGGGTGCAGTCGGATGTGTTGGAGACACATCACAGGATCATTGGGTACTCTGTGAGTGGATCCTGGTCCACACTCCCCTGTGCCAGCATAGCCTGGGTGTCAGGGGCCACCTACAGCTTCCACTATGTTCACTTCACCCCAACACAAAATAAGTAAGTATACATTTATATTTATATATCAATACATTTATTGATATATATTATTTTATATATTTATATAGAAATATATTTATATTCTACATCTATATTTATATTTTATACCTATATAAATATATTTTTATATTTCATATATATATACACATTTTATATATGTATATATATGAAATATATATATATTTATATAGGTATAAAATATAATTATAGATGTAGAATATAAATATATTTATATTTATATATATATTTATATTTATATTGGGCGCCTGCATGTCCTGTTCAAGTGCTGTCCTGTTGGCTGGACAAATAAACACGAGCAATGGGTGCTTTCCTCTCTGGTGTCTATGCTTCAACCCTTATTTGAAATAAAAAAGCTTTCTGATTATAACATTCAGTAAATTAATTATTTTTGAGACAGGGTCTCCCTCTGTCACTCAGGCTGGAGTGCAGGGGTGCAACCATGGCTCACTGCAACCTCCACCTTTCAGGCTCAAGTGATCCTCCCACGTCAGCCTCCTGAGTAGCAGGAACCACAGGTGTGCACCACCACGCATGGCGAATTTTTAAATTTTTGTAAAGAAGGGTCTTGCTATGCTGCCCAGGCTTGATGACAAAATTTAAAATAGCAGAGAGAAATGGGGAAAGTAGAGAAAATGTCTAAAAAGGAAAATAAACGTGGAATGCCATCACCCTGACATCACCACTCTTTGTTGGGATTTTTCCCTTCCAGATGTTGGTTTGGGTGTGTGTGCCTACAGGTGTGTGCATGTGTGTACACATGCCTGTATGTGCACACTCTGTATGTGTACATATATATGTGTACGCACACATGCCCATGCATGTAAATATATGTACACATGCTTTTTTTTCTTTTGAGGCAAAGTCTCTCTCTGTTGCCCAGGCTGGAGTGCAGTGGCTCAATCTCTGTTCACTGCAACCTCCACCTAATGGGTTCAAGCAATGCTCATGCTTGAGCCTAATAGGTGGGATTACAGGCCGCCACCATCATGCCTGGCTCATTTTTGTATTTTTGTAGAGATGGGGTTTTGCCATGTTGGTCAGGCTGGTCTTGAAGGCTTGGCTTCCCGAAGTGCTGGGATTACAGGTGTCAGCCATTGCACCAGCCTGCTAAGTACACACACTTTTATGTTGCTCAGAGCCAACATTTCAGTATCTAGACTTTTTCCCACTTACATATTTTTCATGGCATTACAATTAATTCATAAATATAATTTTAAGGATTCTGTGAAATTCCATCATATGAACTTATTAACACAAGTGATTGTTCCTTCCTGTAGTGTTTTATTTTAAACACATTCAACAGCAATGATTGCTTCTTTTTTCTGGTTCCAATTTTCTGGACAACTTGGAAAACACCAAAAACTACCAAAAAGAAATAAACATCACCCACAACAGCACTATCAGGGGGTGTTTCTTATTTTATTTTTATTTTTTGTTGAGATTGGGTTTTCCTCTGTCGGCCACACTGGAGCGCAGTGGCACGATCATGGCTCGCTGCAGCCTCTAACTTCTGAGCTCAAGCGTCCTCTGGCCTCAGCTGGGACTACGGGTGTGCATCACCACGCCTGGCTACATTTTGTGTTTTTTGTAGAGGTGGGACTTCGCCATGTTGCCCAGGCTGGTCTCAAACCCCCATGTGCAGCGATCTGCCCTCCGTGGCCTTCCAAAGTGCCAGGATTACAGGTGTGAGCCCCCGCACACTACCAAGGGAGTGTTTTTAAATTAAGAAAGGGGCAAGGTGGCAGGCTGAGTCTTCTCTTCAAGAAAATCTGGGCTCCAGACAGCACACACATGTGTAGGGCATCGTTTCTAAGGAATGATGCCCAGGGGGGCCTGGGGCACTGGGAGTTTCCCTCCTTTGCTGGAGGTCCTGACACAGAGGCCTGACTCGCTCCAACGCTGGGGCCCTTCCCGGGCTCTCTGGTCCCAGTACGTGCTCTGGGCCTCTTCCCTCCCATAGGCCGTGTGCTCAGGACACTGTCCTCCTCCACTCGCTGAGGCTCAAGCTGGCCTCTCAGCTCTTCCCCTCTGCCCCTCCCTCCTCAACCCCACTCATTCTCAGGAGTTCTGGAAATCAAGGTCCCTACTGTGTGCACAGCTTGGCACCCCTGCCTGGCTGCCCCATAGCCCAGAGTGCAGAGTCGCACACACAGTAGGGCTCAGGAAAGGCGAGTGGAAACATCGTTTATTTGTTCAGTCACTCAGTTCAGCACCCAGCGTGCCTTGGTTCAGTCACTCAGCTCAGCACCCAGCATGCCCAGCCTGTGCCAGGTGCTGTGCCAGGCATGGGTGTGGCAGAGAGCAAGCTGTGGCCTACGTGGGCTCACCTAGTTGGCGAGAGGATTTGACAAGGGTAACTCAGTCCATAGATGATGTGAGTCTGAGCACAGAAGCTGAGAAGAGATAAGTGGGGTGGAGTGGGGAGTTGGGGGGTGCTGGTGCTGCTCTTTGATACGGGGCAGTGGGGACCCCCCAGTAAGGCAATGCGGCACAGGGGCTGATGGGAAGGGGGCAGTGAGTTCCCGCAGCAGGAGCTGCAGGTGCAGGTATCCTGGGCGCAGCTGTGCTTGGGGTCCTGAGAAGCAGCAGTGAGGCCCTGTCTGGAGTGGGGCTGGGGGGAGGCCCAGGAGGCTGCTCTGAGGATGTGGAGGGCTCCAGCAGGGACCCTGAGTTCTATTCTAATCGAGGGTGAGTTCCAAAATGTTTACCAGGTGGGGCACCACAACCAGACCCCACGCAGGTTCTGGAGTCCCCACTCCCCGTTCCAGGTGCCAACACTTTAGTTGCCAGGTGATGGGACTGTCTGGGGGCCCCTCGGGAGCAGTACATGCTGACCGCTGTGGATGGAGGGACACATTCTAACAGCCTGTGCAGCCACCCCTGAGCGCCACAAACCAACAGCCGTGACGCCAAGTGAGAGGGTGGCCACCGCAGGTGAGGGACAGGAGCAGCCCCTCCTCCTGTACGGGAGAGGACCATGGAGGCAAGTGTGGGGGCAGGGCAGCCAGGCATGAGGGCAGGGAGGAAAGCATGGGGACCGGACAGGCAGGCGCGAGGGCAGAGGGGGGCAAGTGTGGGGACAGAATGACCAGGCACGAAGGTGGGGAGGGAGGGGACAAGCATGGGGAATGGGGTGGTCAAGAACGAGGGCAGAGGGGGCACACATGGGGACATGTTGGCCAGGCACGAGGGCAGGGGAAGCATTCATGGGGACGGGGCGGCCAGGCACGAGGGCAGGGGGAGCATGCGTGGGGACGGGGCAGCCAGGCACGAGGGCAGGGGAAGCATGCGTGGGGACAGGGCGGCCAGGCACGAGGGCAGGGTAGGCCCAGGGAATGGATCCCGCTGTGGCCTCCAGGGCCCCTCTCTACCTGTGCAGTCTCTTCCTTCCAGGCCCCCTGGCCACTCCAGCCCCAGCTCCCCAAGCCCCACATCACCCACTTATCTCTTCCCAGCTTCTCTGTGCTCAGACTCACATCATCTATGGATTGAGTTACCCTTGTCAACTCCTCTCGCCAACTAGGTGAGCCCACACCTCCCAGGGTGAGGACAATTCTCCGTCTCGGGTATTTTTCTGTCCTTTCTCAAGGAAGCCGTTTGTCCTCGAGGGGACCATGAGCTCCTTGGAGCTTCCAAGCAGCGATGTTCGTCTTTGGACACAGACAGGCCTGACCTGAAATCTCCACCCTGTCACTTGCAAGCTGAGACCTGGTTCCTGTCACTTTCCTTTCTTGGTCACGGTTGTTTTGTCTGAACCTGGGGGGTGACACCTGCCTATTTCACCAGTCACTGCAGAGACTAAAGGAGAGATGGCAAGCAAAGCAGAGGCCAGCATCTAGTAGGTGTGCAGGAAGCAGTGGCCGATGGCTGTGTCCTCAGGTCCCCACGCCCCAGAGCCTCAGCCAGAAGACGGGTGGCTGTCAGGCAACGCCCACGCCTCTTCCAGCCGCCGGGAGGGAGAGCGCGGCATTCCTGGAAGAAGCCCAGGCTTTATTTATCTATTTATCTGTGTACACAGCCACTCATCTCTTTACTTCCAAATCCAACATCATCTCATTAGGGAGGCACCAATAAGGAAAAAACAGTGAAATAGATACCACCGGGTTCTTTTTAAGTGGGGAGCTGGCTGCCTGTGGCCTTGGGAGAGAGCCGGCTTTCTGATCTCCTTCCAGCGAGTGGGTGCCCTGGGGCTTCTGCGGAGAGTTTCCTAAGATCCCTGTCCATACCAGGCCAGCCACCTCCGTCCTTCTCCACATCAGGGGAAGGCTGCACGCTGCTTCAAAGTCACAGCGATGCTCTGCGATTGGAAACATGCATGTTTTGCAAGGTCTCAATTTAGCAACTAGTTCAATTGGCCAGGCAGGGCAGGCCGGCGGGTAGAATTTCTATTCCGGAGTGGCACATGGCCTGGAGTTCAGAAGGCCTGGGTTCGAGTTCTGGTCTTGGCATTAAAGAGCTGGGTGACATTAGACAAGTTTGTGCCTCTTTCTGGCCCTGGGGTCCTGGTTTCTAGGTGGAAAACCACCCAGGAGCCATTGATTGACTGGTTCAGACAATATGGAAGACACAGAATAAAAAAGGATTCCTAGACCAAAGCTTGGGATGTTAGTAGGGAAACCCCATTCCATATCGTCAGGCTCAGCTCTTGAGTTGATAGTGGAGCTGGTTAAACCTATCCTGGGCTTCTCTGTCAGTTTGGGCTCCTTTGTGGCAGGAGGCAGAAAACCCGCCCCAAGGTGGCCTGCCCAGCTGGGAAGAGTGGGGCAGGTGAGTGTCTGGTGCAGTTTAACCGGGGTTCTGGCTTCACAGTTCAGCAGTTCTTTTGCTATGCCTGCTTCTTGGTGCTGTCATCTGGCTGGGTTGCCACATGGCAACAAAGTAGCTGCCATAGCTCCAAGCTTTGCCTCTGCACCCCTCACTGGTCAGAGCAAGAGAGAGGTCTTAATCTAACAGAAGTCTTGAAGCTTGTTCTGGTTAAACCAACCTGAGTTCATCACGGTGGCCAGGGAAGTGCTGTGTGCTGGCTGATCAGCTGAGTTATTTTTGATCCCTAAAGGGATCACTCCAGCAAGGGAGTGAAGGTGATCATGACTATCTTAGACCAAACAGAGGCCACTCCTGCAATTTGGAGTGAGGTGGGCCCTGCAGAAACCACACAGCTGTCACACATGGGCAGTCTAAGGAGATCTAGACCTACTATGGGGTCAGCCCCTGCCATCAGACTCTAAGCCATCCAGTCTCTGGGCTGGGGCCATCCATTCAGCCTTCTGGGATGACCTGGAATCTGGACTCTGAATGTGGCTTCAAAGTGGCAGTGCCCGCCCATAAGCACAGCTTTGAGAAAAACAGAGCAGGGACGTGCACATGTGTTCTCTCCTACTGTGTGCCAACCTCCTGCACCTGTGCCATCTCACCTGTCTTCACAACAGCCATAATGCCCTTTTGCAGGTTAGGATATGGGCACAGTGAAGTCAGGTAGTCTGCTCGCTGTCCTCAGCAAGCGAGCTGCAGAGAGGGTTCTTCCAGATTCTGGGTGGCCTGTCAGCAGACCTGATTAGCCTCTGACTCCAAGGAGGCTGTGAGTTGTGGAGGGAGGGATTAGAATAGAAATGTTCTAGAATCGGGGATGCTGCCTTATGCTGATAATGGAGTCCTTATAGATTGTGAGCATCCCAGATAAGCTGAGGTTTTAGAAACAGAACCCTTGGATTAGGGTCCTGCAGCTACCACTTATGACCTGGCGACTTACCTGAACTTCCTGAGTTCTGTGGTGATATAGTTCAGATATTTGTCCTTGCCCAAATCTCTGTTGAATTGTAGTCCTCAAGGCTAGAGGTGGGGCCTGCTGGAAGGTGTCTCAGTCATGGGGGCAGATCCCTCATGGCTGGGTGCTGTCTTCGTGATGGTGAGTTCTTGTGAGATCTGGTTGTGTATCTGGCACCCCCCTCACTCTCTCTCACTTCCTCCTCCACCTTCCGCTATGATTGTAAGCTTCCTGAGGTCTCCCTGGAAGCCAAGAAGATGCCAGCTCCTTAATTTGTGTAAAGCCTGCAGAATGGTGAGCCAATTAGAACTTTTTCTTTATAGATTACTCAGTCTCAGGTATTTCTTTACAGCAATGCAAGAATGGCCAGATGTAGAAAATTGGTACCAAGAGTGGGATATGGAGGTATTGACATAAAGGTAACTGAAAATGTGGAAGCAGCTTTGGAACTGGGTAAGAAGCAGAGGGTGGGAGAGTCTGGAGGGCTCAGAAGTAGACACAAAGATGAGAGTTTGAAACCTCTTAGAGACTGGTTAAATGGTTGCCACCAACATGCTGATAGTGATATGGACAGTGGCAGCCAAAGTCTCATATAGAAATGAGAAACTTATGGGGAGTTGGAGCAAAGGTTACATGGTCACACCTTAGAAAAGAACTTGGTTGCATCATGTTCATGCCCTGGGGTCTGTGGATGTTTGAGTTTGAGAGTGATGACCTAGAACATCTGGTGGGAAAAAAATTCTAAGCAGGAAAGTGTTTCAGATGTGGCCTGGCTGCTCCTAGCAGCCTATATCAGATGTGGGTGGAAATAAATGACTTAAAGTTGGAATTTAGATTTAAATAGGAAGTGGAGCATAAAAGTTTGGAAAATTTGCAGCCTGGCCATGTGACAAAAAAAAAAAAAAGAAAGAAAGAAAGAAAATGCTTTTTCAGGAGAGAAATTCAAGCAGGCTATGGAGCAACCACTTGCTAGAGATATTTGCATAACTAAAAGGAAGCCAGGTGCTACTATCCAAGACAATGGGAAAATGCCTCAAAGGCATTTCAGAGACCTTCACGGCAGCCCCTCCCATCACAGACCCAGAACCCTAGAAGGGAAGATTGGTTTCAGGGGCCAGGCCCAGGACCTTCCTGCTCTGTGCAGCCTCAGAATACTGCTTCCTGCATCCAGGCTGCTCCAGCTCCAGCTGGGGCTCAAAGGGACCCAGGTAAGGCTCAAACTGCTACTTTGGAGAATCCAAGCTATAAACCTTGGTGACTTCCACATGGTGGTAAGCCTGCAGATGCACAGAATGCAACAGTGAAAGAGGTTTGGCAGTCTCTGCCTAGATGTCAGAGGATGCATGGAAAAGCCTGGGTATCCAGTCAGGAGCCTGCTGCAGGGGTGAAGCCTTCACAGAGAACCTGGACTAGGGCAGTGTGGAGAGGAAGTGTGGGATTGGAGCTCCCACACAGAGTATCTACTGGGGAACTCACTAGTGGAGCTGTGAGAGGGGGGCCACCATCGTCCAGGCTCAAGAATGGCAGATCCTTTGGCAGCTTGCACCTGAAAGAGCTGCAGGCACTTAATCCCAGCCCATGACAGCAGCTGTTGGGGCTGAACCCTATGAATCCACAGAGCCAGAGCTCCCCAAGGCCTTGGAAGGCCCTTGCACCAGTGTGCCCTGAATGCAGAATTTATTTTGGAATTTTAGGAGCTTATTTTGGAATTCTAGAATTTAATGACTACCCTGCTGGGTTTTGAACTTGCATGGGGCCTTTAGCCCCTTTCTTTGGGCCAATCTCTCCCTTTTAGAATGGGGATGTTTATCCAATGCCTATACCCCCCTTGTATCTTAGGGGTAACTAACTTGTTTTTGATTTTAGAGGCTCAAAAGTCAAAGGGATCTGCCTTGTCTCAGATGAGACTTTGGACTTTTGAGTTAATGTTGGAATGAGTCAGGACTTTAGGGGACTGTTGGGAAGGCATGATTGTATTTTGCAATGTAAGAAAGACATCTCTGCCCCTCTTGATGTTCCTGCTTACATGGTAGGATCAGGAGGAAGAGAGAGAGCAGAAAGAGATTTGGGAAGGACCGGGGTGGAATAATATAGTTCAGATCTTTGTCCCCACTCAAATCTTGTGTTGAATAGTAATCCTCAATGCTGGAAGTGGGGCCTGGAGGAAGGTGTTTGGATCATGGGGGTGGATCCCTCATGGCTTAGTGCTTTCTTTGAGACAGTGAATTCTCGTGAGATCTGGTCATTCCAAAGTGTGTGGCAACCCCCACTCTCTCTCTCTCTTTCTCTCTCTCTTGCTTCTGCTTTTGTCATGTGAGATGCCTGCCCCCTCTTAGCCTTCTGCCTTGATTGAAAGCTTCTTTAATCTTCACCAGAAGCTGAGCAGATGCCAGCACCATGCTTCCTGTATAGCCTGCAGAACCATGAGCCAATTAAGCCTCTTTTCTTTATAAATTACCCAGCCTCACGTATTCCTTTTCTTTTTCTTTTCTCTTCTCCTCTCTTCTCCTCTCCTTTTCTGTTCTTTTCTTTCTTCTTTTCTTTGACAGCGTCTTTTTCTGTCATCCAGGCTGGAGTCCAGTGGTGCAATCATGGCTCACTGGAGTATCAACCTCCCAGGCTCAGGTGATACACCTCAGCCTCCCAAGTAGCTGGGACTACTGGCGGCACATGCCCAGCTATTTATATATTTATTTATTTGTATTTTTTGTACAGATGAGCTTTCACCATGTTGCTCAGGCTGGTCTCCAACTCCTGAACTCAAGTGATCCTCCCATCTTGACCTCCCAAAGTGCTGGGATTACAGTCCTCAGCCACTGTGCCTGGCTGGTATGTCTTTGTATCCAGAACAGCCTGATATATGTGGAAATGGGAACACTGAGCCTTATTAAGTCCTGCTGTAAAGAGTAGGCAAGTCAGCTCTGCTCCTCACACCTTTCCACTGAAGGGACCCACCAGCCGAGGGAGAACTTCTGTCCCTGGCCACCATCAAGTAGCCTGAAGTGCCCTCTGTGGGGTGGGGATTGTGTCTCGTGGGTTCTCACTAATTCCCCTGGAAAGATCTGATCTAGGTGGCAGTCAGCACACGAAAGGCTACCCCCTCACAAAATCACATGAGATATTCAAAGAAATGCTCTGAATGTGTCATAAGAAACATCATCTTTAGTGACTTAAAAACATCTGGGATTCTTAGAAGGTGGGGAGTAGACATGAACAGCTACAAGAAAACAGCCACAGCCCTGAAACATTTGTAGAAGGCTTCCTAGACAGTAGGGGAGCCAAGTTCAGAGCCAGGTGGCTGAGAAGTGGCAGGTAGGGCACAGGTGGGGGTCACTGACCTCAGCATGGTGGTTTTCCACAGCAGAGACATTTGCTCCCTCACCATCTGTGAGAGTAAGTGCTGCACCCAGAGGGGCAGGGCCCTGGAAGAACCAGAGGCTGATCCCCTCCGGGCCCCTACACCATTGTTGGGGGCAGCTTCAGATCAGGGGGCAGAGGAGTGAGCAGTTCCAGCTACAACACTGATCTGGAAACCAGGGATCCCCAGGCCTTTGACTAACAAGAAGACCAGACCCAACAACAGAAAAACACATGCTGCAGAAATAAAATAAAACAGCAAAGGGAAGAGATGTAAAATATACACATGAATAAACATTACTATCTTCAGGGAATGCTGAGGATGTCCAAAACAGAAGCAGTTGCAGAGCTTGGGAATCACACATTTGATCGTCAAAAAGAAAATAAAAATCAACTGATGGGAAAAAGAACATAATGGACACAGCTGAAGAACAAATTCATGAACTGGAATTCCAAGCTGAAGAATTCTCCCAGTACCCAGAAGAAAAGAACCAATAGGAAGATCCAGATGTTCACACATCAGCAGTGGAAATTCCAGCAAGAATGAAAGGTGCAAACAAAGATGAGGTGATGATGGAAGAGATCATGTGTATTAGTCTGTTCTCACACTGCTATAAAGAAATGCCTGAGCCTGGGTAATTTATAAAGAAAAGAGGTTTATTTTGGCTTACTGTTCTGCAGGCTGTACAGGAAGCATAGCAGCATCTGCTTCTGGGGAGGCCTCAGGAAACTTACAGTCATGGCAGAGACCAAAGGAGGAACAGGCATTTTACAGGCAGGAGCAGGAGGAAGAGAGAGAGAGTGGGAGGTGCCACACACTTTTAAACAAACCAGATCTTATGAGAACTCACTCACTATACAGTACCGAGAAGGGCTGGTGCTAAAACTTATTCATGAGAACTCTGCCCCCATGATCCGGCCACCTCCCACCAGGCCCCAGCCTTCAACATTGGGAATTGCATTTCAACATGAGGAATCATATGGCAGACATTTTCCCCAGTGTGGGGGACATCATGGCAGACGTTTCATCATGGCAGATGTTTTCCCCAGTGTGGGGCAGGCTATGAGTCTTAGATTACTGGTCTCTACTTTGTATCAGGCAGGACAGTTGTGAAAGGGGGAAAGATTCTAAAAGAAATCTGAAACATGATTCACATGAAAGATTAAAAAAATTTGACTGCATAAATCTAAAGTGTACAATGTGAAGTTTTGATATACAAATGCGCAGTGAAATGATTACTATGGTGGGTAATTCAACATATCCTTCGTCTAACATAGTGACCTTTTTCACGTGTGGTAAGAGCACCTAAAATCCACTCTTAGAAAACTTTCATTATACAATGCAATTTTATTAGCTGGAGTCCTCCTGCTGTACTGTAGGTCATTGGATCTCTGGATTTATTCATGTTAGATGATTACAACTTGGTATCCTTTGATTCTACATCTCCCATTCACCCTGCCCTGCCCCCACCCACACACAATATCTAGTTGGGTGACATTTCAGGATAGTGTGGGTAGAAACTCCTAAAAGCTTCCAAGGATAAAAACAGGTCACATTCAAGGAAATGAGAATCTGATGTGCATGAACTCTCAGCCATACCAGATGCAAGAAGACATTAGGGAAATGGTTGCAGAATTTTAGATCGGGCAGGGGACTTAGAGGCTGCCTGGTAGAAACGCTGCATTTCACCAAGGGGAAGATGAAGCTGCATTGGGGAGAAGCCCACCCCCCCTCCAATCTAACCAGGCAGTGCATGACCAGGGGAGCATTGTGGTTGAGGGTTGAGGTGCAAACAAAGTTTCTTCCTAAAATTCAGCCAGTATCGTCTCTATGCTAGATGGCCTAGGGTGCAGTGGGAAAAAAAACCCGTTGCAATTTTTGTTGTCATAGATTTATGTCCTCATTGAAGAGAGGGGAAAAAATATAAAATTACAATTGTGGTGAGCTCTGCAAAGGAGACACACAGGGGCTTTGGGAGTTGACCGTCCAGGGAGGTCGGGGTCTCAGGCTTCCCAGAGAAACTGATGGTTTCACTGAGCTCTGGGGATGGATGGGGGAAGGGACTAGGTATGTCAAGGCCCTGCTTCAGGAGGAAGCACAGGGTAGCCGAAACCCAGGAGCCCGGGTGAGTGGAGAGCAGCTGACAGGCCCGAGGCTGGTGGGCAAGGATGGAGGGGAAATGGGGGAACTCCTGCAAGGCTTGGCAGGACCAGAGAATGGGCTGGAGGGCCCCAAATGGAGGCCAGGGAAGGCTGATGGAGCCATCTGGGGAAGAGATGCTTGGGCTCAGGCCGTGGCAATGCAGGTGGCAGGAGGGGCAGCTCAGAGGAGGTGCAGGGGGCGAAGTGGGCAGTGCCTGTGGACAGAGGGAGTGTGGAAGTGAGGACAGGAGGCGTTGGGTGGACTGCAGTTTTTGGTGAGGGTTTCCCTGCTCTGGACCTTCGTGGAAGTGGAATCATATGACACACCGTCCTTCCCGACCCTTCTTTCTCTCAGCATCATGTTTAGTCACCACTTTTTGTCACCTTCAGCTGCTGAAGAGTTCTAAGCAGGAGGGTGAGTCAGGCAGGAGGCTTCCAGAAAGATGGCTTCAATGCTGCCATGTTTCCATGGACTTGAGCCAAGCTCTTCTCAGCCCCGGAGCAGCTCACTCCTGCCCTCAGGACCTGGCACCACTGCCACCGCTGGGAGGAAGCTTCTGGCACCCTCTCCTCCTCCTCACCTGGTTAGAAGCCAGGATCTCTCATCTGCATCTCTGTTGCCAGCTGCAACTAGACTAAGAGGAATGTGGTGTCTCTGCCCATTTTCTGTTGCTTATAACAGAATACCTGAGACTGGGTAATTTATAAAGGAAAGAAACCTGTTTCTTACAGTTCCAGAGGTTGAGAAGTCCAGGTTGAGGGGCTGCATCTGTCAAGGCCCTTCTTGCTGCTGGGAACTCTCTGCCACGTCCCAAGGCAGTGCAAGGAATCACATGGGGATATGGTTTGGATGTTTGTCCCCTCCAAATCTTACATTGAAACGTAGTCCCCAGACTTGGAGGTGGGGCCTGGTGGGAAGTGTTTGGGTCACAGGGCGGACTCCTCATGAATGGCTTGGTGCTGTCCTCGAGAGAGTAAGTTCTCTTGAGATCTGATTGCTTAAAAGTGTGTGGCCCTCCCCCTTCTGTCTCTCCCTTCCTCTTTTACCCCATGATTCCTGCTCCTGCTTGGCCTTTCACCATGAGTAAAAGCTCCCTGAGGCCTCCCCAGAAGCCAAGCAGATGTGGACACCATGCTTCCTTCACAGCCTGCAGAACTGTGAGCCAGTGAAACCTCTTTCCTTTACAGATTTCCCAGCCTTAGGAATTTCCTTATATTGATGTGAAATTGCTGAATACACATGCCCGGGGCTAAGCGTGCTGGCTCAGGTCTCTCTTCCTGTTTTTATAAAGCCTTCAGTTCTACTCCCATGACAACCTCATCAACCCATTGACCCATTAATTCACTCATTTATGAACAGCTTAATCCATTCATGAGGGCAGAGGTCTCACGACCCAATCACCTCTTAAAGGCCCTACCCCTCCATCCTGCTACATCGAGGATGACATTTCAACACGAGTTTTGGAGGTGGGAAACATGCCAAACACAGCACCAGGTGTCCAGGAAGAGCAAGCCCAGCTGCAGCCACAGGGCCATCTGCTAGATGATGGCTCCTGGGGTGGGGACACCTAAAGCTCAGGCGTGCCTCTTGTTTCCTGTAAATTAAACAGCTGGTTTATTTGACCTTATTGGCAGAGGAGAATCTGCAGGCCCCAGGGTCAAGATGCCTGAAAGCGCTGGTTACTGTGGGTTTTACAGGGTCTCAGAAGGTGTGGGTGGAGTCGTGGTGGCTCAGGGCGCCTGTGCAGGCCTACTGTATGGAGTGCTCAGTGGAGCTGCCTGAAGTCACCGTGCATACTTCTAAAAACACAGATCTGGTGAGAACTCACTCACTATACAATATCAAGGGGGGATGGTGCCACATCATTTGCAAGAATCCCACCCCCATGGTCCAATCACCTCCCACCAGCCCCCACCTCCGACACTGGGAATTGCAGTTCGGCAGGAGATCTGGGTAATATCCAAACCATCCAAACGTTTTCATGGACCGGATAAAGAAAACGTGGCACATATACATCATGGAATACTATGCAGCCATAAAAAAGGATGAGTTCATGTCCTTTGCAGGGATATGGATAAAGCTGGAAACCATCGTTCTCAGCAAACTGACACAAGAATGGAAAACCAAACACCACATGTTCTCTCATAAGTGTGTGTTGAGCAACGAGAACACATGGACACAGGGAGGGGAGCATCACACACCGGGGCCTGTGGGGTGTGGGGAGCTAGGGGAGGGAGAGTAGGGGGTGGAGGATAGGGGAGGGATAACATTGGGAGAAATGCCTAATGTAGACGACGGGGTGATGGATGCAGCAAACCACCATGGCACGTGTATACCCGTGTAACAAACCTGCACGTTCTGCACGTACACCCCAGAACTTAAAGTATAATAATAAAAAAAAAGAAAATAATTTGACCATGAAAAAGAGAAGTGGTTCAACTACTTTCTTAAAGGGTTGTTTGTAAGTTGTAAATGAAAAATGTGTAAAAGTGCTTTTGAATTCCGTGTTAAAGAAATGGTAAGAAATGGTTCAGTCTCAAAAAAAAAAAAAAAAGAAGAAAAAGAAAAGAAAAAAAGACGTTTTTCCCTGAGGACATTTCCCCGTCTCCATGTGGGAGCATGGCAGGATCAGCTCTCTTGGGCACATTCAGTGCTGGAGCCACACTGCGGGGTTGTGAGACCCCGTGTCTAGGCCTGGCTTTTCTGCGGCTGGGCTGTGTTTTCCTAGGTACGTAGCAGAACCTCTCTGAGCCCCAGTTTGCTCCTCTGTGAAGCAAGAAGCATCAGGGCCTCTGCCTTCGGCACGGGGCTCCCAGAGGTGATCTGTGGAGTGATGATGCCCCTCCTCTGACTCTTATGGCCACCAAAGTCCCAGTCACACGGCACTTTCCACACCAGCTGTGAGCACCTGCATCCTCCTACCCAGAGTGCATTGCGAGGACACAACCAGGTGTGGGAGACGGTCCCTTCACCCCTTTTTTTCTTCTTATTTTTTATTTTTATTTTTTCTGCCTGAGATCCTTTCTATTAGGACATTCCTCAATGCATCGTCTTTTGTTTTATGGCTGCATAGTATTCCATGGTATTTTTCCGTTTGTTTGTTTTTTTTTGAGATGGCGTGTCGCTCTGTCGCCCAGGTTGGAGCACAGTGGTACGATCTCAGCTCACTGTGACTTCCACCTCCTGGGTTCAAGCGATTCTCCTGCCTCAGCCTCCCAAGTAGCTGGGATTACAGGCGCGTGTGACCATGCCCAGCTAATTTTTGTATTCTTAGTAGAGAGAGGGTTTCGTCATGTTGGCCAGGTTGGTCTTGAACTCCTGATCTCAGGTGATCTGCCTGCCTTGGCCTCCCAAACTGCTGAGATTACAGGCGTGGGCCACTGTGCCTCACCCAATGCATGAGTCTTAGTGGGACTTTGACCCAGGAGCTTGTGCCGCCAGGAGGCAGAGCCTGGGAGCCTGGGGAAGAGTGGGGCAGACGTGGAGGGAGTTGCCCCTCCTTCTGAGCCCCTGTGGCTCTGTCACCGGTAAGAGGTGGCTCTGTCCATTGTCCAGTATCTATGGAAAGCCACTCAGCAGTCTGTCCGCCAGGGGTTCCTTCCACACAGCATTTCCAGGCCTAGAGTGTTCTAGAACATTCGGAGCCACTCATGGTGTCAGCAAACATCGGGGGTTGGAAGGACTTCTTGGGGCCTGGGTGGCAGTTTGCGGCGTAAAAAGATGCAATGGGAGTTGCAGAGAAACCAAGAGGTGGGGCTGGAGGAAAGCTGAGGAAGAGGCTCTGGGGCAGCAGAAAAAGCCGAGGAAGAGACTCGGGCCTGCAAGCCTCTCAAGCTTCCTGTGGACAGGAAGGGGACCAGGGCCAGGGGGACACCGGCACTGAGCTTTCAGCTCAAGGCAAGGTCTCCAGATGGGGTGAGCACCGTCTGCAGAGGGAGCGAGCTCCCCATCCCCAGGGCTATTCAAGCAGAGGCTCGCTCCCTGGCCTTCATGTTTCCTCCTTACGCCTGGCTCAGCCTCTTCTATGTAAGGAAGGAGTCATCACAGCTCTCCCCACGGGGAAAGAGGGAGGAGGATGAGAGGGAGTGAAGGAGACAAGGAGACGGAGGGGGAGAGGAAGGTGGGAAGGAAGGAAACAAGGAGAGAGAGGAAGCAGGGAGGGAGGAGAGAAGGGAAGGAGTGAAGGGGGATTTGGCCCCAGAAGCAAGACCTGAACATCGTCCCTTTGTAGAGGCTGACGGAAGCTGACTTCTGTGCAGCAGGAAGCACTATATGCCAGTGGTCACCAGGTGGGAGGGTCTTGTGGAGGCCACCTAATTGTCCTCCCACTGCCCCCGTTCAGCTAGGCCAGGTAAGAGGTGACGGAGGTGAGCCCCTCTTCCCTGCCCTGGATGCCATCCGTGCGCAGGGCACTGACAGACACCCCCGCAGCAAGGCCCGGGCCCATGGAGGGGGGGGTGTGGAGACCGGGGACAGGTGTCCTGCAGGCCGGGAGCCCTCAGGAGCTGAGGAGTCAGGGAGGAGGGGGAGGCTTCCCGTGTGAACTGCCCCGGGCGTAGGGAGAGCAGCAGTGAGAGGGCAGCCTCTCCGCTGACCCCAGAGAGGTTGGCGGGTGAAAGCCGAGGCCAGCTCTGACCTGCTTGCCCTCTCGGGAGGACTCGTGGGTGTGGAGGGGCGTCCTGCTACGTCTCATGAGCAGGTCAGTGTCTTGGGTTCAGTTTCTGGTTCTGAGCATCGCGGCGTTCAGAACAATTGGCAGCTGAAAGACGAGTGCCATCTTGACTTGTGTCAGACAGAAGAGTCCCATCCCCAGGGCACAGGGACCCCGGCCCGAGGGCAGGACACCGTCCCCAGCAGCCTGCCAGCCCAGATGCTGGAGAAAGTGTCCCAGTTGGGACCAAGTCACTGCAAAGTCTCCACCTGTATCTACTTTCCCAGGTGCCTGCATCTGTCCCTGCATTTCAGGGTGGTCTCAGGGGCTCTCCCAGCCCTGCCCACGTGCTGGGCAGCACCAGCTTCTGGAACCCTCGGGGTACTTGGGAGGCTGTGGGGCAGGTTGAGGATGCCCCAGTTTTGACCATCTGGGCAAAGCAGAAGCCGTAGTCCTTGGAGGGTGCACCCATCGGCACCGACTGTAGCCCTGGGGTCTCTCCGTTCAGCAGCTGGCTAGGTGTGTGCACTGTGCACCTGGAGTTCCACCAGGAAATACGCTTCAAAACCCGAGCCGAAGGTGTGCCGAGAGGAACCTCGGAGGGCACCCCATCTCCACTGCTGGTTCTGCCTGGACCTCAAACGCTCCCACTCATGAGAGCAGGCCCTGGGCTGAGAAGGCAAGATCCTCCTGCCCCACCATGGCTGAATGCATGTCACCCTCCAGCTGCTGAGTGGCCTTGCAGTGGCAGCCAAGCTGACTGCATCCCTCCTGCTGGGCCCTCGACCCCTGCCTTCTGGTCCTTAGCCTCCACCTCTCCACTATGCATTGACAGCCGAGGGCCAAGAGTCAAGCCCGGACGGGTGGGCAGGTGTCCTCGCTTGACATTGTCAATGGAAAGGGCAAGGGAGTTGCCAGTTCTAAGCACCGCTTTCCTCTGGATGGGGGAAAACGACCCTTGGGAAATAAGTAACGGGATGGCAATCATAGCACGGGTGTGTGGTGGGGCTGCAGGAAGGATTACAGGAGAGCAGATGCTTCCTCCGGCGTCCACCGGCTGCTGGGACCACATTCAGAACTCCCAGCCTGACTGGCCGGCTCACGGCACGCCCCCAACGACAGAATGCCAATGGTGCGCTGTTTCCAAACACACACACCCCCACCTTCATTCGGCTCTCTGGTTCGGGCACCGAGCACGGACAAGCAGCCTGTGGCGATCAGGAGACAGCCCGTCACTGATCTCATTGGGCCACCTGGCAGAAGCCGGCAAAGGCCCTCACAGGATGACTCCCTGGCCACATGTGATGCGAGCAAGTCCGACCTCAGAATCCGGAATAACAATGTCACGTTGCAGTCACGTCCACTGTCGGTTACCATAAAACATTCAGGATGGTGGGCATCTCCCATGAAGGATTGAAATATTTCCATCATAATCGGACTGGAGGGATTTGATTTCTTTCCCGTGTGAAAGGAGACGGGCCCACGCTCCGTGCCGCGTCCTGCCATGTCTGTGCAGTGTCTTGCCGGGCCGCTGGAAAACCACGCTGGAGCCCGGGGCCATAGGCATGAGCCACTGCCCTTTGAAGCTGCCTCCAGGCCTGTGCCTCCAAAAGGTTTGCAGAGTGCTGCCCCGTCCAGGCCCAGAGCTGATGAGTTTCAGATCTTCTGCCTCAGCCACCCCTCTGTGTGGACAGAACTACTAATTTTTGAAGTCCAAGGGATCCCCACTTTCTTTTTCTTTTTTCTTTCTTTTTTTCCTTTTCTTTTTTTTTTTTTTTGAGACAAAGTCTTGCTCTTGTCGCCCAGGCTGGAGTGCAATAACACGATCTTGGCTCACTGCAACCTCTACCTCCCAGGTTCAAGAGATTCTCCTGCATCAACCTCCCGAGTAGCTGGGATTACAGGCCCTCACCATCATGCCCAGCTAATTTTTGTTTTTTTGTTTTTTAGTAGGGACCATGTTGGCCAGGCTGGTTTCGAACTGTTGGCCTTGTGATTCGCCCACATCAGCCTCCCAAAGTGCTGGGATTACAGGTGTGAGCCATGGCACCCGGCAGGGATCCCCACTCTCTTGTGAACTGAGCCCAGTCACCATTTGGCCCCCAAGGCTTCCGTGGTCCTTACTGACCCACTGTGGCCATTTCCAAGTGGCCCAGCTATGTCACTGAGAGGCACAGTCCTGTTAGAAGACACCAGAAGCACCCCCGGAAGATGCCAGGCCACCAGCAGACAGAGATGCATCTTCAGAGAAGAGAGGTTGTCATGCTCAGAACTTCTAGGAAGCTGGGCTGGAGATGGACGTGAGATGGAACCTCCAGTCGCCCCGTCTGGCCTGATGTGACCCACACAGTGGCCACAGCCAAGCTTAATAGAGTCCTCCAGAGGATCGGGTCTTAAGGAACTCAGCGACCCAGACAGAGCTGAGCTTGGGTTGAGGATCCTCGGATTCACCTGCAGTCTGTCCCAGTGGGAGGCTGATAAGGTCCACTGGCTCTTACCTCCCTCTGGGGCTTGTTGGTGTACAGCTGTGCAGGTCAAGGTGATCACAGGTTGCCAGAAGCACCCGCTTTCCTGCAGGTAGATGCTCCCACCCCCTGAAAGAGCCCCAGGCCTGGGTCTCTGGATTCTGCCTCACACCCCAGAGGCAGGGCCATGGGAGCCCGTACTGCCTGGGCGGGAGCCAGAAGCTGGGCTAGCAAGGCCTTGTTGGGGCCTGAGTCAGAAGTGGGCGTGGTCTACAGGGAGGGGCTGGAGCCCTGGACACAGGCTTGCCGGACCCAGCAGGGGCTGTGGAAGCAACTCTAGGCTCAGTCCACAGACCTGGCCTCTGGACTACCCTTCTCCTCGCCCAGCCTTGGTCTTGCCATCTGCAAAATGAGATCATTGGCTCTCCCTCAAGGGGCCTGCCAGATAGAGGAGGTTGGACCTCTACCTCATACTGAATGCAAAAATTAACTCAAAATAAATGAAAGACCTAAATGGAAGAAAACTATAAAACCTGTAGAAGAAAATGTAAGTTCAAGTCTTTATGACCTTGCATTCTTAGATATGACACTAAAAAGATACAAGTAACCAAAAAAAAAAGGTCTAGAATAGATGAATTGGATTTATTCATCCAACTCATGAATAGATGAAAATAGATAAATTAGATGTCATCAAAATTAGATGAATTGGATTTCATCTAAAAAATAATAGATTGATTTCATCAAAATTAACAACTTGGCTTGGCATGGTGGCTCACACCTGTAATTCTAGTACTTTGGGAGGCCGAGGTGGGCAGATCACCTGCTGTCAGTAGTTCAAGACCAGCCCAGCCAACATGGTGAAATGCTATCTCTACTAAAAATACAAAAATTAGCCAAGAATGATGGCAGGTGCCTGTAATACCAGCTACTCAGGAGTCAGGAGAATTGCTTGAATCCAGGAGGCAGAGCTGATATTGAGCCACTGCACTCCAGCCTGGAGGACAGTGAAGTCCTTTAAGACTCTGTTTCAAAAACAACGACAACAACAACAAGAAAAACTTGTGTGTTTTAGGGGAGACAATCATGAAAGTGAAAAGATAATCCACAGAATGAGAGACATATTTGCAAATGTCATATCTGATAAAGGTCTGTATCCAGAATCTATAGAGGACACTTACAATTCAACAACAAAAAGACAACCCAAACAAAAATGGGCAAAGGGCTTGAATAGACATTTCTTCGAAGAAAACATGCAAATGGCCAATATGTACATGAAAAGATGCTCAATATGATTCGTCATTAGGAAATCACAGATCCAAAGCAGACTAGGATGGCACTCTGCAGCCACTAGGATAGCTAAAATAAAAAAGGCAGATGGGGGCAGTGTTGGTGAGGAGGTGGAGAAACTGGAGCCTCAATTGTTGTGGTGGGAATGTAAAATAATACAACCTGGCAGTTCCTCAAAATGTTAAACATAGGGTTACTCTGTGACCCAGCAACTCCACTCCTAGATATCTGCCCAAGAGAGACAGTAACACACATCCACACAAAAACTTGTACATGAACATTCCCAACAGTAATAATAGCCAAAAAGCAGAAACAACCCCCAAAGGATGGATGAGCAGACAGTACTGTGACCAAACAACGGGGTCTTATTCAGCCGTACAAGATGGTTTGCAACAGCACACACCACAACTACAACATGGATGAATCCGGAAAGCAGCCAGCCACAGACGGCCACACAGAGCATATGTTTCATTTACATGAAACATCCAGAAGAGGTCGATCCACAGAGACAGAAAGTGGATTCGTGGTTGCTGAGGCTCAAGTGGGGAGGTGGATGTGGGGTGGCTGCTAATGGTACGGGGTTTCTCAGGGGTGATCAAAAGGTTCTAAAATTAGGCAGTGGTGATGGTTGCACAATTCTCTGAATATACTCAATACCACCGAATTTACACTTGAAATGGATGAATTATATGGTGTTCAGGGTCAATAATGCTGTTATTTTTAAAAAGGTCTGAGAAAATAAGGATACATGTCTGGCATTTCTTCCGCCTGCCACCAGTAGCTGGCCTCATCACTCCTGGGCATGTGGCCTGCCGACTAATCCCAAACTCAGCGACCACTGGAGGCCCTTGTTGATGTGGGCAGCCCTCTGTGTCCTCTGGTGTGCACCCCGTGGGGAAGGATGCGTAGATGTTCCAGAACCTTCCCGCCCTGTGCCCCACCTTCATTTACCTTAAGCCTCATCCAGCCACCTTCATCAGTGGCCTCCCCTGGGTTCACATGACCGACCCTGATGGCAGAGGCTTCCTGGGTAGCTGCTCTGGGTGGCCAGCATATGGCGGGAGGGGCTTAGTGGTGGGGAAACCAGCAGATATGGTCTGGACCTGTGTCCCCACCCAAATCTCAGGTGGAATTACACTCCACAGTGTTGGAGGTGGGTCCTGGTGGGAGGATATGGTCTGGACCTGTGTCCCCACCCAAATCTCAGGTAGACTTACACTCCGCAGTGTTGGAGGTGGGTCCTGGTGGGAGGTGATTGGATCCTGGACACAGATGTACCCCTTTGGTGCTGTTCTCATGAGAAGGAGTGAGTTGTCACGCGATCTGGTTGCTTTTAAACGTGTGTGGCTCCTCCCTGCCCTCTCTCTCTTGCTCCTGCTCAGGATGTGTAAGACATGCTGCTTCTCCTTCACCTTCCACCATGATGATAAGCTTCCTGAGGGCTCTGCAGAAGCCGCTGTACTTCCTGTACAGCCTGTGGAACCATGAGCCAATTAAACCTTTTTTCTTTTTTCTGTTTTTTTCTTTTCTCTTTTTTCTTTTTTCTTTTTGTTTTGAGATGGAGTCTCGCTCTGCCACTGGGCTGGAGTGCAATGGCTCAATTTTGGCTCACTGCAACCTCCACCTCCCGGGGTTCAAGTGATTCTCCTGCCTCAGCCTCCTGAGTAGCTGGGACTACAGGCATGATCCACCATGACCAGCTAATTTTTGTATTTTTAGTAGAGACAGAATTTCACTATGTTGGCCAGGGTGGTCTCCATCTCTTGACCTTGTGATCTACCCCCTTCAGCCTCCAAAAGTGCTGGGATTACAGGTGTGAGCCACCGAATCTTTCTTCTTTATAAATCACCCATACCTATTTCTTTACAGCAGTGTGAGAAGGAACTAACACACCAATGAGGCTGCCAGAGAGAAACACCTAACACTTTACAGGAAGCAGAGGGATCAGAGTCCCCATGAAGGCCTCGCCCAGGGCACACGGCTGGAGCTGGGTGGGCACAGGGCATGCCTGCAGCATCTACCCCACCCCAACTCCCCATCCAGTCTAGGGAGCCCCTGCTCAGCCTTCTGGCCTCTGCTGGACTCTTTGAGGGCTCCCACAGGCTCAGAGAAAGCCAGCGTCTTTTTAGGAACGAAGAAACCCGAAAGAACGCTTGGGAAGAGAGCTGCCTTCGAGGAATGGACTGCCTGCTGGATTCTCGGTGCCTTGTAGGGGAAGGGGACCCGTCCAGGGCTCCATCCACTTTGGGAATAGCCTTCTCGGGAGGGACAGAGCTGGGCCCTCACCCTCCAGAAGCGGTGATGAGCATCCGAAGATGGAGTGTAGATGCGCCCTGTTTTCCGGTGACGCAGGGTTTGGTTCTGTGAAGCCAGCACAGACGGATAGTTGAGAGCATTTTAAGTTTCACTCATCTGATGTTCAGTGTGACGAGGACACGGCGGAAGCAGGGTGGAGGCTGGGTCCCCAGGTGGGGTTTTTAAAATCTGTACCAGTGGTTCTAGTGATTCTGCTCCTGTGGGCATTTGGTGGGATCTGGAGACACTCCCTTGTCACAATTGGAGGGGACACTTCTGGCCTCTTGTAGGTGGAGGCAGGGGATGAGGAGCACAGAACAGCTTCTGCTCCTCCCCTCAACAAAGGAGGACTCAACCCAACAGGCCGACAACACTGTGGCTGAGAAACCCCAATCCTATCCCAGGGAGGGACAAGGCACAGGCCGTGGCAGAAGACGTCTGAACACAGCAATTCTCCCAGCGCGGTGACACTGGCTGAAGACGTATCCATTGTTCTTTTGGATGATGCAAATGAGGTGTGCTTGTTGGAAAGAAATGTGAAGAACACAGAAAAGTGCAAAGAAGAAAGTAAAAATCATTTAAAGTGGAGGTGGGGTGGGGAGAGTAGCAATGTGATGCACACTCACGATTACGTTGTATTTTAACGTCAAATAGCATAAATGTGCAATTGACCCTTAAACAACACGGGGAGTAGGGGACTGAGCCCCTGCAGTTGAAAAATCCACGTATAACTTTAGACTCCCTCAAAACTTAACTACGAATACCCTACTGTTGACTGGAAGCCTTGTCTATAGCATACAAAGTCAATTCACATGTATTTTGTATGCTATAGACTATTGACGCCATAAAGTAAGCTAGAGAAAATCATAAGGAATGGAAAGATGTTTACTATTTATTAAGTGGAAGGGGACCATCGTAAACGTCTCCATATTCAACATGTTCATGTTGTGTAGGCTGAGGAAGAGGAGGAGGAAGAGGAGGGTGGGCGTTAGCCTTGCCATCTCCTGGGTGACACAGGCAGAAGAAACCCATGTAGGAGTGAAAGACCCTCCAGTTCAAATCCGTGCTGTTTGAGGATCAGCCGTCCATTGATTTGATGAAGTTGCCGCCTGGAGTTCCACATCTTCTTCCAAGCGCAGACCACGCTCTTTTCCAGTTTGATTTTCTTTAAGGTGAAGTGGAAGCTTACAGACACCTGACACAGTCTGAATTCAGGATTTTTCTAGAATGAAATGAATGGGCATCAGAGTTGTTTACAGCTGCCTCACCCTTTACTAGGCTGAGGCTTTTTTTTTTTAAAGCAGCTTATCAGTATTGTTTTCTAAAATGTACAGCTCCATTTTCGTAGAATTAATGACTGTTTTTTTGCACTTGGATTTCATGGGTTTGTGTACCAGTTAACACAATAAATTAAGTGATGTATTGTCAGCCTCCCATATCCATGGGTTCTGACTCAGCATATTCACCCAACCTTGGATCAAAAAGATTTAAGGGAAAAATTCAATAACAAAAAAACCCAAAATGAAACATAAAAAATACAGCTTAACAGCTGTTTGCATACTATTATAATTACTTTATAATTACTTTAAATCTAGATGACTTATAATGCCTAATGAAATGTGGCATATTATATTTTACTACAAGGGTCCACTTTCGCGTGGATTTTCTTCCGCCTCTGCCAAGCCTGAGACGACAAGACCACCTCCCCTGTAATATCACGCCACATTTCACTAGGTATTATAAGTAATCTAGATTTAAGCATACTGGAGGATGTGGCTGGGTTCTATGCAGACACTGTAGCATTGTATACAAGGGACTTGGACATTGGTAGACTTTGGTCTCCTTGCGGTCCTGGAACCAATCCTCCTTGGGTTCCAAGGGATGACCATAGTTGTGATTAGAAGCACAGAGGCATTAGCAGATGTGTGAACCCACTGACCTCAGTGGGCAGATGCAACTGGAAGCAGGTGGGCAGGGTGCCAGGAAGCAGGTGCCAGCTGGAGTGGCCAGCTACACGTGGGCATCAGTGGAGCTCTGCAGTCAGAGTGGGGTGTGTGGGTTAATGCGGCTGGTTGGCTACTTAGAGGTCAGCTTGGTGGAGGCCAGCTAGGTGGGGCAGGTTAGGAGGCCTGCTATCTGCGGTCTTTCGTTCTCTGTTTCTCTGCATGTGGATGAAGATTTGCAAAATCGTCATTCTACCGTACACTCGATCTAGCAGCCCCTCCTGTCCACTTAACAGCAGACACATACACACTTCCTGATCGTCCTGTTTCAATGTGGTGGAGGAGGAGCACGAAGCTCCCATCTCTCACCCCAGACTCTTTTCTGGGCCGCAGGTCCGTAGACAGGCAGGCCATGGTGGGATGCTGAAGCCTCCTGGTGAGGGCTGTTCAGGTGCCAAGTGCGGCCCTGGGTGGCAAAGCAGGCCTCATGTGGGGGGTGGGGCCTCTGCTGGGCGGTGGGGCTGGACGGCCAAGGTGGGCGGTCACGTGCATGGCGGGCCCGAGGGGTCAGAAGGAGCTCTCTATCCAGCAGGTCACCTTGGCGCTGAGCATCCTCCTCTGGCCACTTGTATGTGATTGTGATTATTTTTTGTTGGCAAAATAAAATCCATGCTAGAAAATTCCCCAGGATTCTGGTGCTTTCCACACTGGCAGGGGATTTTGGCATGCATGGGCACATGCCTGTCTTGTTTTGGTGACCGCAGGTGCCCGTGCTGCCAACATCACTTGGGGGTCAATGCATTCTTATAACATCTTCACCACCCCTACCCTGCCCCATTTACCAGTTCAGGAAAACACATGCCCTGGGCTTGGTAGGTCACCAGAGATTCCCTTCCATCAAAGGGAGGACACAGCCTGAGTAGAGTGTGCCGAGCTTCCACCCAACCCCGCCCCCACAAACCCAACAAAGGCAACCATCTACCCATATCTATTCCTCCAGCCCTCCTTCCCTCCATCCACCCAAAGCCCTAGAGTCAGGAAGCGACAGAACAGAGACTCACCGGCCCGGGCTCTGCAGGTCCCTCCAGTGCACCCTGCCTTCCTCTTGCACCGGCCCCTCACGGTGAAGTCCGAACAGTTCCAACCACTGCGCGGGTTACAGCACGGAGGCTCCTCCGAGCAGACAGAATGAAAGGGGTGGCAGATCCCACTGTCAGGGCTGCCACTGGCTGGGCCCCCGCTGCATGTCCCATTCGACTTCACACACCTTCCACTTTACAACAGCTGCAGCTTCGCAGAGGAGTTACCGACACAGCAAGAGCCCCCGCGTGCTCCATACCCAGCGGCCCCTGCTGTGAACATCTAATATTCGTAGGGTGTGCTTGTCACAGTTAACAAACCCATGTCAATGCATTCTTGTTAATTAAGGTCTGGAGTTTATTTGAGTTTCCCACAATACCCTTTTCTGTCCCAGATCCCCATCCAGGGGCCCACGTGACACTGGGTCGCCCCATTTCCTGAGGCTCCCTGGGCTGCGGCAGCTTCTCTGTCTTTGTTTGCTTGTGACATCTTGGACAGTTTTGAGGACTGGTTTTGAGGATTTCACAGGATGCCCCTTGGTTGATCTCCAGTTGGACTGGGTTACAGGGTTTGGGGAGGAAGACCACAGAGAGAAAACACCCTTCTCGTCACACCTGTCATTGGTGCGTGGTGTCCGCATGACTTGTCCCTGAGGAAGGAGGTATAGCAGCTCACAGAGGTGAGGTGCCTGGAGGAGGTGGAATGGGCCTCGTCTCCCAGGGGATATAGCTAGAGCATGCTGTCCTCCACATACACCCACATTTGTGTATGCTAATACCTGCACCCCTGCGTATGCTCTCACTTGCATATATCTATACCTTCACCCCTACACCTGTACCCACACCCCTCCACCGGTACCCTCACCCCTCCACCTGTACCCACAACCCTCCACCTGTACCCGCAACCCTCCACCTGTACCCACAACCCTCCACCTGTACCCAAACCCCTCCACCTGTACCCGCAACCCTCCACCTGTACCCGCAACCCTCCACCTGTACCCAAACCCCTCCACCTGTACCCGCAACCCTCCACCTGTACCCGCAACCCTCCACCTGTACCCAAACCCCTCCACCTGTACCCACAACCCTCCACCTGTACCTGCAACCCTCCACCTGTACCCAAACCCCTCCACCTGTACCCACAACCCTCCACCTGTACCCGCAACCCTCCACCTGTACCCAAACCCCTCCACCTGTACCTGCACCCCTACACCTGTACCCTCACCCCTTCCCCTTACCTGCACCCCTCCACCTATACCCACAATTCTCCGCCTATACTCACATTTGCATATACCTATACTTCCATCCCTCTGCACTTGCATAAACCCACACCTGCCCCCCTCCCTGTACCCACACTTGCATATACCCACACCTGCCTCTCCTCCCTATACCCACACTTGCATATACCCACCTCTGCCCCTCCTCCCTACACCCACACTTGCATACACCCACACGTGCACCTCTGCACCTATAGCTGAACCACCTATACCTATACCAGCATTTTCATCAGGGACCCCTGGGTTGAAGTTCTGAGTCCTGATGCCAGTGTCTCAGGCACTGGGGGATCAGTTGGCCCCAGGTAGTCAATGCAGCCATCTTTCAGGGGCAAAAGCATCCACCCAGCCCCACTCTGGCTGGCATTCCCGAGCAAGAGGCTGCTGCTGTGTGTGGGGAAGGGTGAGCCTCCCCTGTGGTCTCCCTCTGGGGGCCGGCCCCCGCCCCCACCCCATCCTACCACAGAGCCTGATATCTGGGGGTGAGGTCATCGTTATTTATGGGATGGCCCTGCTGCTCGGTGGTGTTTGCACACAAAGGCCCCGCTCTGGGGCTGTGCCATGCGGCCGGCATTCCAGCACATTCCTGCGGCCGCAGCCCAGCCTGGACAATAGCTCGCCCTCTCTCCTTTGCCGGGCCGGCCTCTGTGAACAGAGCACTGTTGACAGCCGAGGCTGCTCTCACTCCTGAAGAATTCCAAAAATGGAACAATGTACGCCCAGCCTGGGACTCTCAGGCAGCTGCTCAGAGCAGGGCCCTGTAAGGCTGCGGTCTGGGGCTGCCTCTGTAGCTCTCCATTTGGCTGGCATTTCAATGGGAACCTGGGGTAGGGCGGGGCGGGGCTGGGGGGGTCACGAGAAGGGAGGAAATAGCAAACACCCAAACCAACCTGGAAGCAAGCCAGCACTTTCCCTGGCCGCACGGTCCCCGTGATGAGAGGCTGAGATGCCAAGTTCACCAGGCCTGTGCAGGCACTGACCTTCGCCCAAGGCCTGTGAGTGGTTCCCCAGCTCCTAGGCCAGCTCCTGCCTCAGATGAGCAAATGGGGGTGGCGAGGGGGGAGTGACTCATTTGAGCAGAGGGGGAATGAGGGGGAATGGAGCCGGGACCTCCGCTTCCTGCTCCAGGGCTCCGGCCGCCGCTGCCTCCCAAAGATCTGTCCTCAGTCCAGGTGGGACCACCCTGCTCCTCAGGATGCCCCCCATATTGCAGCCTCAGGACAACCTCTGAAAGCCCCCTGTGGCTGGAGGAATGATCATCCCTGGACATCCGCAGCTACTGTCCCAGGATTTCTCTGTCCTGCACTGTGGCCGGATCACTCTCTGCTGTGGGGACTGTCCTGGGCCCCGTCTGCTGTGGGAACTGTCCTGGGCCGCGTCTGCTGTGGGGACTGTCCTGGCCCCGGAGGGCGTTCAGTAGCGTCTCTGGCCTCTGCTCTCCAGATGCTAGTAACGGGCCCTTCAGTTGTCCCTGCAACTGTCTCTCGGTTGGGGACAGAAAGAAAAGAGAGGAAAGAGAGAAAACCCAAACCACTCTCAAAGCCAGATAGTCTCTGGCTGCATGGTGCCCATCAACTCAGGAAGACACTGATAATGCTGCTGCAAGCTGGGTGTGCAGCTGGCGAGCCAGCCACCCAAGACCAGGGTGGCTCTGGCCCCATGCCCATCTTGGACTAGAAGGAAATGACAGGGATGAGTATGCCTGTGAGTGACACCAAAATAGGAAAGCAGAGCTAGAGAAGGAGGGATGGAGACCCCAAGTTCCAGGGACACCCCTGGAGCCAGCTGTGCCTGAAGCTGTGGTACAGCAATTAACCCCCTCCTTTTGGCTGTAACCAGTTTAAGTTGGCATTCTGTCTCTTGCGGCTGAAATGTTCTGGAGCAACCCACCTTCCCCCACCGACATCATGCGGCTGTCCCTTCCCAGCCAATCTTGGTCAGGAAGAACATCCGCTGATACTGCAGGGGTTGGGATGTCATGGCCTCCTGAACCCAGCTGAGCTTGCTGCATATTGTTTAAAGCCCTGGGTGTGGAGGGGAGCAAGGCACCCGTACCCACCAAAGTCTGCCACCAGCATCGTCATCCTAGCTGCTCCTGCCTGCCCCGGGAGCTCCTGTTATGAAGCGCTGCCTCCGCTTTTCTTCCTGGAGCTGACACCATCCCCAGGAGGTACTTAGGACCAGGGATATTAGGCCTGGTTCAGGGGAGGTGCAAGAGCTGGACTCGAACCCACACACTTCAAGTTCTCAGTTGCTTTTGTGAACGTTTGGGCCTCGGGATCAGCAAAGTCAGCCTCCCATCCTAGTCATGTGTTCATGCTGGACATGACTGGAGGCCAGGGAGAGTGAGGCCGGTGAAGCCCTGGGGAAGATCCTGGTGGGGCCACCACCCCAGGCCGGATGGACTTTAAACACCCAGGTGGCACCAGGTCCTCAGAGGCCTCTTTCACAGGCGGGAAAGATCTGCCAAGCTCAGCTGGCCCCAGGTGGCTTTACAGATTCCACAGGGAGCAAGGACACACTCACTTCCCAGCAGCCCTTGTGTGTGTGTGTGTGTGTGTGTGTACCTGCACACTGGTGTGTGTGTGAGCGAGTATCTATTGGGGGCTGATGAGGCAAGGGCAACTTCTTCCACAGACAAAGATGTGCAGGCTCTGGGCAGGCGTCCCGGGCATTTCCGTCCTTGCCCTCCTCACTGAAGACCTGCTATCCTGGGGTGTGGCTTCTCCCCCCATCACTGAAGATCTGCTATCCTGGGGCATGGCTTCTCCCAGCCCCAGGGGCTACGGCAATTTCCCACGGGACACAACCATACATTGAAACATCTTCATAGAAGCACCAGGGGTTGGGTGGCCTTTCCCTACCGGGTCTCCAGAAGTTCCAGCCCTCTGGTTCCTGTCCGTGCTCTCCTGCTAGGGGTGGGGACTCCGGGAAGCCACAGTGCTCCCCAGGCAGCTCTTCTGGAAGTACAGTGACTGCGGTAGCCAGTAGTGTCTACAAGCCTGCCAGCCTCATCTTATTTGGCAACAGTCAAAGCCTAGATCCCAGGTCACGCCACATTTTCCTGAGTGGGCCATCGCTCACTGGGACCCCCTGCCACGAGGCAGGCACTTGAGCCTGGGACTTGAGCCTTGGGCCTCTCTGGCAGGGCTGCCCCCGTTTCTGCAAGTCAGAGGCATTTTGAGAGTCGTTTCCATGCCCCCGGCATAGTCACAAAAAGCCCCCTGGGTTTGCCCTGAAAGTGCAGGTTGTGGTCGAGGTCTTTCTGTGCATCTGGCAACCACACAGCGGTGTGCCTGGCCTGGGCCCTAAGCCCTGCAGAGAGGTGGGCTTCTCCACCCCCTTGTCTCCTCTGTCGGGGGTGGGCCTGGCCAGGCCATGCCAGAGAGGAATATCGGTGAGGCTGCCGGATGGCGTCACCACGGGAAGAACAATCGGATGATGACAATCGGAGGAAGGTGAAAGATCTTGTCCCAGTCCTTCCTGTTTTTGTTCACAGTTGGCTCAGATGGGCACTGATTATGTCCCCAAGGGGTGGTCCTGCAGCAGGGCCGGGTGGCTCTGGCTTCATGCCCATCTGTGCCATCTCCTGCCTCTCCCTGTGCAGAGCAGGGGTCAGATGGCAATGCCAGTGGGTTCAGGTGTGGCTGGGGACACCTGGAGGTCCTGAGATGGGGAGCAGGGATGGGGACCAAAGGTTCTCACACCCTGCCCTAGGGGGGCTACCACCCAGGGTGAGGGCATGCAGATGACAGTGGCAGCAGGAGAGCAGTGCCCTCTGCCAAGGGAAGAGCAGCCCAGGCCCAGAGTCCCAGGACATAGTGGTGCCACGTCCTCTTGCAAAGCAGAACACGTCCCTGTCAGGTCTTCCTGGCCTCGGCTTAGACCTGGTGGGGGAGGCGAGATGTCAGGGAAGGGCTTCTCGAGATGGCCTGGCCGCCTCAGTCCCCCCACTGCTGGACAGCTCACCTTCCAGAAAGCTCTCCCACCCTCTGGACTCCTGCTGCCACAGGGGCCCCAAGGCCACCGAACTCTGCCTCTTTCTAAACGGACTTTGATGGTTGAAGCGCCCCCTCCACACACCACGGACACAGGGCATGAGCCGTGTTTTCAGCATGCTTGAATCCGCCTTCTTCAGAACTGCCCAAATTTGGAAGCAACCCAGATGCCCGTCACGAAGTGAGTGATAAACTGTGGTACGTCCAGATAGCAGAATATTATTATTCAGTGCTAAAAAGAATGAGCTCTTAAGTCTTGGAAAGACATGAAGAGCAATTAGCTGCACGTTACTCAGTGAAAGAAGTGGATCTGAAAAGGCCACACGCTGTACAATTCCAGCTCTATGACATCTGGAAAAGGCAAAACTGTGGAGACAGGAAAGGATCAGGGGTTGCCAGGGGCTGGGGGAGGCAAGGGATTGTGGATGGAGCTCAGGGGACTTTGGGGGCAGTGAAGCTTTTCTGTGTGATGCTGTAATGGCGTCATTACACATTTATAGACATGGGTCAATATTGCTTCCTTAGTTGTAACACATATACCACAAGATGCAAGATGTTAGTCGCGGAGGAAGCTGTGTGTGTGAGAAGATGGGATATGGAAACTTTGCACTTTCTGCTCAGCTTTGCAGTGAACCTAATACTGCTCTAAGAAGTTGTCTAATCATTGATTTAAAAAGAAGAAAATGAAATTTGCATGCACCTCATGCCTGCTTCACATCCTCAACAGATTTCATCACCGACAGCAGTGTTCCTCGTGGTCATCTGGTGCAGATTCTTTGAAAAGAGTCCCATTGTTCCTAGTATTGGTTAAAATTCCCACCTTTTTTTTTTCTTTTGAGTTTGGAGTTTCACTTCTGTTGCCCAGGCTGGAGTGCAATGGCACGACCTTGGCTCACTGCAACCTCCACCTCCAGAGTTCAAGAGATTCTCCTGCCTCAGCCTCCCGAGTAGCTGTGATCACAGGCTCATGCCACCATACCTGGCTAATTTTGTATTTTTAGTAGAGACAGGATTTCTCCATGTTGGTCAGACTGTCCTCAAACTCCCAACCTCAGGTGATCCACCTGCTTTGGCCTCCCAAAGTGCTGGGAGCCACGGTGCCCGGCCAAAATTCCTTTTATTCCAATGTTATGGAAATAGTGCAGACACAAAACTAGGGTGGGCTTTTAGGCTGGCAGCTCTAATCCAGTCCCAGAACCAAACCAAGCTGGCCAATTTCACGCAGAGCTGCAAAAACCAAGGCGATGCCTGTGGACAGCCTCAGTGTGGCAAGCGACATCTTGCTGGGTACCGGGTGCTATCTGTGAGGTGGGCGAGGGGCTGACTGACTGCTTGGTTGCCACTTCCTTGACATTGGGCATTCTGGGCCGCAGCGACCACCTTCTCTCTTTTCAGCTGAGGAATCTCCCCCAAGAGGGCAATGGCGCTGGGCCTTGCCAGGTGGACACGTCTTTCATCTCCATGTTGCCATCTCATCTCCGCTCACAACCCACAGTGTTCCAGGAGGCTTCGGTGTGAGCTCGGAGGTCATTAGGCCATCGCTGACCCCTGTACAGCTTCCTATGGCTGCTGTAACAAATATCACAGTTGCAGTGGCTTAAACAACACATTTATGATCTCATGGTTCTGGAGGTCGGACATCGGACCTGGTCTCACCGGACTGCAGTCGAGGTGTCAGCGGGGCTGGGTTCTGCTGGGGCTCTGGGAAGAAGCCTCGCCCTTTCCGGCTGCCAGAGGCCGCCGTGCTCCTCAGCTCGTGGCTCCTCCTCCGTGTCACGCCAACAGCACATCCCTCCGACCTCTGCTTCTGTTGTCATGTCCACTCGGCTCCCCATGCCTCCTCCTCCACTTACAAGCACCCTGGTGACGACGCTGCATCCACCAGACAGTCCAGGGCCATCTCCCTGTCTCAGGGTCCTTAACTTTCATGCCTGCAAACTTCCCTTCCCAGCGGAGGTCACACTGTCACGGGTGGCAGGGGTTAGGATAGGCATCTTTGGCGGAGGCATCATTCTGCTGACCACAATGTCCCTCTTTCCCTCATCTCACGTCCACTCAGTCGGGAACCCTGCTGGCCCCACCCCGCCATCTCCACTGGGGCTCAAGCCACATCCTGTCTCCCAGGAGGACTACCCCAGCTCCTTGTTGCTTCCCTGGCTTCTATCGTGGCCTCTCTGCAGTCTCTTCTCACCCCAGCAGCCAGGCTGATCCTGTGAAGATGTGAGACCAACTTCCCACTAGTTCCTGGCTTAGAGGAAAATCAAAATCCTTCCAACGGCCGATGAGGTCCAATCCTGGGTGTCCATCCTCCCGGTTCCCTCTGCTCCAGCCCCACGGGCCTCCACGCCCTCCTGCCTTGGGGCCTTCGCACTGGCCGCTCCCTCCTCCTGGGCTGCCTTGCCCTGTATCTCCTGAATCACGGTCCCCTGTGCTCCAGATGCGCCCCCTGCACTCCGTCCATCCCGCATCACTTGTGACTTCCAGCAGAGCCCGCTGCCCTCTTGCTCCCGATCTCCCTGCCTGTGTCACCAGGCTGAGGCGGTGTCACGGGGCCGGAGGTCTGCCCGCTGCATCTGCTGATAGAGCAGGGCTGGCTGGAGTGGGCGCTCCACACAGACTGCTGGGGCGCGTGCAGGAATGGGTGAGAGGAGGCTGGCAGAGGCCTCAAGGGAGGAGGACGGTGCCGAACACTGGGCTGGCACATCCCCAGGGTCTTCATGCCAAGGGCCCAGGGCTGGCTCCAGGCAGAGCAGCAGACCACAGCCCAGCTCCGTGGGAGGTCGGAATCCCCTCTGTCCTCCCTCACCCCACAGCTTCCCGTGGGCCAGCTCCATTATCAAGGAGCCTGTTGGAGCAAACTCTTCATTCATTCACTTACTAAGCAAATGTTTCCAGCTCTAGTCAAGGATGTGTGGGTACTGGGATAAGCAAGGAGCTTCCAGAAGGTCCAGGCTCATGGTGGGAGTCGGGATGGGACGGTCCTGGCTGCGCTGACTGCATCTTCCCCCTGGAGCCTGCAAAGCTCAGCCCGGGGATCCCCTCCTCCATGCTGCACCCCCAGCCCCAGCTTCACCTCACCACTGAGCCCTGCAGCTCTGCTCTGCCACCGGTCCCCTCGCCCCTCCGCAGGCTGTGTTTTGCAGTCTCCTTGTTTGCTTCCACCACCAAACGGGGGGCTCTTGAAGGCCAAGGCCTGGGGTCTTCGATGTCTCCTCGTCTCCAGCAGCCGACGCACAGCAGGCCCTCAGAAAAACGAGGATGAAAAAGAAACGATGGCTGGCCAGCTGCATAAAGAGTTGACAGATGGATGAATTGCAGGGGGAGGTCTCGTTTGGGCAGAGTCGCAGGGGTAAGTGAGGAGAGGCGGGGTGGAGCAGCAGGGGGAGGCCCGTGCTCTCGGCCGGAGGAGGGGTGCGGAGTCTGGGAAGGGAGGTGGGGCTAGGCAGTAGAGCTGCTGCAGTGCTGAGCACCTGCCGCGCCGCGGTCCACCGCCGGACTGTCCCAATGACACTGTCCACTGGGGGCCAGGGGCTCCCACAGGGCCAAAGGTATACCCCTAGGAAGTGGCAGAACTGGGCTTTGACATGAAGTCTTCAAAAGCCTGCCCAAGACATCTGGACTCTGTGTGCAGGCCGTGTTCTCAGAGGGCACACAGGGGCCTGCCTGCCTTGGGAAGGAGCTTTTGAGCCCGCCTCAGGAAACCCAGCTCACCTCTGCTCAGGATCTCTCTGCTCTCATCTGCTGCCATTGTTTTAATGCTTTCAGATGAGTTTTTATCTAGAAGGAAACAAGGGTTCCTCGGTGAATCGTATTTCTAGCTGCTGCAGGTACTGGGGAGCCATGGGAGGTTTGACAGTCAAGAAGAACTGAATGAAAGGCTGGCATATCCCTGTCACTCTTGGAAGCCCTTGACTTTCCAGGTTCTTTGTCATCACAGCACTGACTGTTGGCTGTGTGTGCCCCGGATCCCACGCCTCAGCCGTCCTGCCAGCCTTGCCCGTCCTGCCAGCCTTGCCCCTCCGCCCCACAGACACTGCTGCTCTAGACAACAGCCCATTTGGCAGAACAGGGCTGACGAGGGGAGGCCTCTTGCCCCGGATGTGCCTGGGATGATGATGGGACCGCTTCACTCCATCCCTGGGGCCTGGACCGAGTCCCCAGGAATATGGATAAGGGGCTGGGGTGCCCCAGGGCTCCCCCAGCAGAACTCCAGGCCCCTTTCTGACCGATGCGGTGGCAGAGCCTCTCCCTGGGGAAGAACTGTCAGCCACTCCAGGTGCAGGAGCTGACCCAAGTGCAGCAGACCCTGGCCGGGTGACCTGGGAACGGCACCCCCACCCCTGGGGCTAGAACCACTCACCCAGCCTGACCCTGGAAGTTCACCCTCATCACCCACTGAGAGCGTCAGGCTGGAGCTGCAGAGGCCCAAGGTGGAAGGCCAAGTCCAGCCTGGCAGCCACTGGGAGGCCCAGCCACTGGGGTTCTCTGTGAAGATGGCCACCATCTGTCCTGACTGCCATCATGGAAGCCTGATGCATTGGATGGCGCCTTTTTGATTTTGCAAGTGAGACCTGCCCTTTTCCCTGCGGGGGCAGCCATGGCCTGTGGACGCCTCTCAGCCCTTGGAGCACCCACTGACCGGTGCATGGGAGTCCGCGGACTGCCTTCGGCCGGGGCACGTTCCCACTGCCCCAGGCTATTCTTAACAAGCCAAGCCTCCGGCTCCAGGGCTAAAAATACCTCGCGGGAGGCCTGTGGGAAAGCTGCAACGGGCTATTTTAGAGATTTCGGGTCGGAGGTTTGGGGTCCCCGCATGCTGCCAGGGCAGGGAGGGTACTGTGGCCTCTTGGCCCACGTTGGGGCCCTTCTGTGTGTGCCAGGGGTCCTCGGCACCCAACGCCAGCCACCTCTGGTGCCCAGGGAGGGAGAAGGAAGGGTCTGGGAGTCTTGAACTCCCTCATTTCAGTTTCAGAGAAGCCAGCTCCAAGCGGAGAGCAGGGGCCTGGAGTCGCAGTGTGGTCTGAGGTAGAGAGACCAGCGGAAACCTGGGGTTGCAGTGCAGTCTGCCGTGGAGAGACCAGTGGGCACCCGGGGTCGAAGTGAGGTCTGCAGTAGGGAGACTCCTGGACTGCTCCCCACGTGAGTTCCAGATGAGTTTTTATCTAGAAGGAAACAAGGATGCATCATATTTCTAGCTGCCACAGGTACTGGGGAGCCATGGGAGGTTTTAGAGTCAAAAAGAACAGGATGAAAGGCTGTCCCTGTCACTCTTGGAAGCCCTTGACTTTCCAGGTTCTTTGTCTTCACAGCACTGACTGTTGGCTGTGTATGCCCCGGATCCCATGCCTCGGCCGTCCTGCCAACCTTGCTGCTCTGCCCCAGCTCCCCCCCGTCCAAAGGGCACTGGGGGCCACAGCCGTTCTGATCAGGCTTCTTAGGCCAAGGCCTAGCTTCCCGTCAGCTTTCTGCAGCCTCATCTGCACACTTACCTTCCCATGAGCTTTGTCTTCCCTTATTTCCCATCCTCTCGCCCACAGTTTGGCAGGGTGGCAGAGGGGGCTTTGGCCCTGCTGTGGGAATGCAAAACCCAGGCTCAGGAAAGTGAGGCGCGTGTCAAGGCCATGGCTGTGCAGGGCTGGGCCAGGCTGGCCTCGCCCTCCCAAGCCTGGACGTCTTGGTGGTGGCCCTGGTGCTCACGTCGCCCTCTCCTGCCGGTTCCCCATGCCCAGGGCCCTGTGCCATGCCAGTGACTGATGGCCATTGTGTTCTCAGACTGGAGGTCCTGGCTGCTGGGCAGCCGCTGTGGCTTGCACCCATGACTGTGTCCCCACGACGGGGCCCTGATGGGTGAGCACGGTGATCGCCCCCGATAGGCGGCACAATGTGCCACTGTGTGGGGCCCACCCCGGACCAGTCCATTAACTGCCCCTGCTCAGCAGGACATTCTCCAGGGCTGGACAAAGGCACCTTCTCTGTGCCCTCCTGTTGCTCTGGGTGAGGCCTGGGTCTGGTGCTCACCTCGGGGGCTCAGAGGAGCAGCTAGGGTGGCTGGAGGGGGCCCAAGCCTGCTTCCCAACGCTGCCTGCCGCAGACCAAAGAGGCCAGACCTGGGGTCAGGACTGCTCCACTCCCCATCGGCCAGACACCCTGGGCCCTCGGTTAACCTTTCTAGGCCTTGCTGTGTCTCCCTTTTACCCTGGTCCAGGGGCCTAGGCCGGTCCTTGTGTGGGATCCAGACCCGGGGATGTGGTGAGTGGCTGTGCTCAGGAAGCCCTCGTGGCCTGAAGGACAGAGGCCCGGGATGCCACACGATGTTCTTCTATGGCAGTGACGGAGGGAGGATGGAAGCCTCCATGGCCATTCTGGACGGGCCCACTAGGGCGGGACCAGGCCAGGGGAGAGGAGGGCCGAGGCCTGTGCTGTGCATGCAGGATTATCAGGGTCAGGGGCAGCATGAGACCCTCTTCCTGCCACGGGGCTAGGGCTGGAGTCCTGGCCTGGGAGGCTGAAGGGCCTTGGGCAAATTCCCTCCATCCGTGTCTGTGCCTCAGTTTCCTCCTCTGCAGAATGGAGATCTCTAAGGCAGCTCCCATCTTGACCAATGTAGGGACCTGGGAGGACAAGGGATGCACAGGCACAGCCAGTCAACAGGCTGTCGCCGTCGGGGAGGGGACTGGGGGTGTTGGAGTAGGAGGCATCTGACAAGATTCCCTTTGGACAAGATTTCTGCCTGAGCCAGGGCCTGCCTCCAGGACCTCAGATGGCACCACCCTGAGTCAGGAGTGCCTGGGGGAGCCTCAATAAGAGTCGCCCACCCACACCTTCCAGGCAGCGCCCCCTGACTCAGGAGTACCTGGGGGGCCTCAATGAGTCGCCCACTCACACCTGCTGGGGAGTGCCCCCTGACTCAGGAGTGCCTGGGGGGCCTTGATAAGAGTCGTCCACCCACACCTGCTGGGGAGCGCCCTGCTGAGCCACACTAGTCCCCTTAAAACTGGAAATTCCACGACCCACGAGAAATCAGCCCCAGGGAGGCCCAGTGCCATGACTGATGGGGAACAGGACCCCAAGGGGACCACCAGGGCCAGCACACGTGGACACCACGTGGCCCTTCCTGAGGACAGGGCGGAGGCCAAGCCTAGCTCCCAGGCAGCCCTTACGTGGGCCCTGCCCTGTGCAGACTTCAAAACATCGTCTCCCAATTCACAGATGAGAACATGGGCTACAGAGAGGATGAGCATCATGGCAGGCAGGATTTCCACCCTGGTTCCCAAGAGTGACTTTTCTGAGGCCCCCGGTGGCCTGTGGCCCTCCCTGGGCTCCCTCTCCTTCCCATGCCGACCTACCCCGTCCTGCCAGCTCTCCGAGGCTCTCTGGGCCCCCCTCTCCTCCCATCCTCTGCTCTCCTCTTTCCTCCCCCTTCCCTCTTCTGTGCCAGCTCCAAGCACCGCACCCAAGCCTTGGGGACACGATGTGGCCTCCAGCATTCCTGCCCTGTTTTCATTTAGGGGACGCCCCCAAAATACCCCGTCTGTGGGAGGTGGCAGCCACCCCCTGCCCCCTGGGAATGCGCTTGCAAGCCTTGGCTGGGCCGCACTGGCAGGAGCCGGGGAATGCCGAGGCAGCAGAGTGGAGCGGGGGCAGGAGCCCCCAGCATGGCTTTTTGGGTTAACTCAAAAGAGGAGGTCGTGCAGCTCTGGGCCCAGAAGGGACCTCAGGAATGTGGTGGTTCAGAGCTGACATCCACATTTCCCTGCCTGCCTGGATCCAGTTCGGGGACAGGGGGGCCAGGCCAGGAGGAGGGCCAGCAACACAGCCAGGCAGCCGTCCTGGAGCTGGCTGGGAGTTCAAAGCCCTGCCACAGAGCCCCAGGCCCGCCACCCATCGCGGGGGCCTATGGAGCTCCTCAGATGGGCTGGGTCTTCCTGGAAAATGACCCCTGGGACTGGGAGAGGTCCTTCCCCTGTTCCCATAGGCTGTCCCCCAACCCATCCTCAGTCTCTGAGCAGATGGCACCTCCCTCAGGAAGACCCCCCAGGACAGTGGCGGGAGGGTGACTGCTCCTCCAGCTTCCCTGGCCCTGTGTGTCTTCTCTGGAGCACACTCAGCTCTGAGCATTCAAGGGCCCATGGGCCCCTCAAGGCAGAGGTATGGCTTTTGCGCCAGCACCTGGTTTTGGAGCCACGAGCCAAGCTCAGGCAGCACCTGGGGAGGTGAGTGTGGAGGCCCCAGTGGGCAGGTGGACTTCCTGGTACTGGGCAAACTCCAGCCGAGTTTCGAGGCCCAGCTCCCAGGCGCTCCCCTAGGTGGCCCACAGCTAGCCTCATATCTAGTGCTGAGCTGGTCTGAGTTGGGTGGGGCACAGACCCAGCCACAGGTAGGATTTTGTCCCAAAGCCGTGCCGTCCCTTGAGTCCCTGGGGATGCTGGTGACAGTGCAGACCCCAGGCCCAGCAGGGGGGCTGCAGCGACCCACCGTTATCACGGAAATGCCACACCTGGGGTAAGAGCATGGACCTTGGCCTGGGAGGTCCCGGGCTGCATCACTCTGGGCCTCAGTTTCCCCTTCTGTGACGCTACTGGTCAGCCATAGCAGATAAGACTGGGACACAACTCATTGTAAATCACACACACAGGAAGACATCGCGGTCCAGCCCATCTGTGTGGCTGAGAAAGAGTCTCCAGTTGAGATGCCTCCAGGACCTCAGACAGCACCAACCTGATGCAAGAGTGCCTAGGGGGCCTTGGCAAGAGATGCCCACCCCGCACCTGCCTGGCAGGCCCCCTGCTGCAGCAAAGGATGCATTAGAGGCTAAAGAAGGAGGTCCTGCTAACTCGCCCCTGCAGCTAGGACCGTGAGAGCCCTGGCGGAGCGCCTGAGCTGGGCCTCCTGGCTTCAGGGAGCGGAGTGGCAGCAGAAGGCCAGGAGGGAGCCCCGTTGGCCCTGTGGCCCGCTCACAGGTGCTGCTCTTGCCTCCTGACCTCAAATATTGGCTAGAGCCGGCAGAGGGGTCAGCAGTGCGGCCGGGCGGCAGGCGCCGGTCAGTCTGCTGCTGAGTGACACAGGCGATGTCCTGGCTGGGGCCAACCCCATCCCCCACCCCGTCCTCACCTTACCAAACAAGGGGCACCTCTGCAGCAAGCCAGAGCCGACGGCCAGTGCCTGCCCTTCTAGCCCACGCCCCACAAGAGGGTCCCACCTCATGAGTGGTGCTGCCTGTGTCTGGGCAGGCACCTGGGGCTGGGGGTGGGGCTTCCCCTGGTTCTTCTGGTGTCTGGGACAAATATTTGTTGAATGAATGTTAAGTCCAGCGAGGTCAGTGGCATCATCAACCCTGACTCCAAGAACTCCTGAGCCCCCGGCGCATTTATTCTCCCCTCTGGCTGACCTTACCGAGAGGGGATGAGAAGACCTTGGAACCCTAAGAGTCTGGGGCCAACTCTTGGCTCCATCGTGTTCCTGGGGGAAACCTCTTGCCTCTCTGACCCTCTGTGTCCTCATCTGTGGCCTGGGTACTGCATCACCCACTTGCCTGGAGGTCGAGTAAGATTTGCTGTGCAAAGCGCCTGACTTGGAGGATCTGGCTGTGAAGTCCCCCGACCCCAACCCACACTCAGTGATATGCTGAGCTCCGGACAAGGTGTGGGGCGGGTGTGGGGAGGTGATTCAGAGATTTGAGCACAACCCACCTGTGTCAAAGCTACTGGTCAGCCATAGCAGATAAGACTGGGACACAACTCATTGTAATTCACACACACTAGAAGATTCTCTGCCTTCCGAGAAAACGAAGGGGCCAGCGAAGTCTCTGGTGCTGTGGATGGCTTCAGGGAGGAGGTGACCTGCAGGTGGTCCCAAGTGTAGGGTTTGACCCAGCAGGAGGAGGACAGTGCAGAGTACAGACTGAAGACGAGGCCCCAGGAGCCCAGGGAACCTGCCCACGGCCACCCATAGCCGAGTGCTGCCCACTGGCCGGGCTCAGCAACTGCATGGGCAAATGAGACACAGCGCCGGCCCCCTTGGCGGAGCCAGAGGGGTTTCTCCTTACAGAAACTGCCGGGCCCTTTCTAGTGCCTGAAAAACACCCACTTCACATTAGAGGTTCTTAAAAACTGTGCCTTGGTGAGGCGTCCTTTGTGAAAATGCCTTCAGTAACTGTCCTTGGGAGGCAGGGGAGTCACCTGAAGCTGCGGCATCTCAGGTGCCCTGGGGACATCATTCAGCCAGGGTGCGCAGACACACCCTTCTGGAGGGAGCCGAGAAGCAGGTGCATGGAGTTCCGGGCCCAGAGGAAGGTGCAGGCGCGGCGGCCGTCGGAAGTCCGACCTCCTGCCAGGCCTCACCGATGTGCGCACCCATGCAGGACCGCCCTGCCCTTCTCCCGCAGAGCCTCTGCGTTCTCTCACCCGGCGGCCCTGCCTGTCCTCCTCCCCGGACCTCCTGTCCGGAGGCCACGCCCTGGCCTGCCTGCTGCTTGGCTGAGTGTTCTGAGAGCCTCTAGCTCTAAGCTGCAGAATGAAGGCTCTGAGGAGTTAGGCAGCACCTGAGTGCACCCTCCCTTCCCTGGAGCCAATGCGGGGCTCACAGCAGGCACACGGGCTCCTTGCTCCCTTCAGTTCTCAGTCGGGAGCCTGAGACCCAGGCAATGGGAGCTGCCCACGTGGGGTCGCGGAGTGAGTCGGGCAGCACCCAGAGCCCCAGCCTGCCTGCCCCCGTGGCGCCCTTGGCTTGGCTGCCCCAGACAAAGGCTCTTCTTTGAAGCGCCTGAGACAGAGCCCCTGGTTTCCGGCCCCAGCCCACCGGGAGGCACCCGCCTCGGCAGCTGTCTTCACTCGCTGCCCGCCAGCCGGGCCGGCCCTGGCCTCGGTTTATTGTCAGCTTCCTTGCCAGAAATATGCTCCCACAAATGCTGTAAACAAGCGGGACAACTGCAGACCCTCATGCTTGGGTTTCTCTCTAATATGCCTAACATGGGGTGTGGCTGGCACTGCCTGGCCAGCAGCCCCTGCTAAGCAAAAGCCCCCTCCGGACATGGGTCTGACCACAGCAAGCCCTTCTCCTCCTCTGAGCCCACAGCCCTCTGAGCTCCAAGTTCACAGACAAGTCTGGATGCTATTCTACCTTCAGCCTGCCCATGGAGTTGGTTTCTTCATTTATTTAGCAAACACTAACCTAGTGCTTGCTGGCGGTTGACACTGTTCCAACATCCCATGAATGTCCCTCATTTTATCCTCATAAAAACCTATGAGGTAGGGCATATTATGATCCCACTTTATAGAGAAGGCAATTGAAGCACAGAGAGGTTAAGTAACAGACCCAAAAACACACAGCTAATACGTGGAGGAAGTGGAATGCCACTCCAGGCTGTGGCCTTCAGAGTATAAGTCCTGGCCAGAGAGGAGTTTGGGAAGAGCGGTCCACGGGACAGAGGACCCGGAGTCCTGACTAAGGAAAGACGGGGACTCCAGACCGTGGTGAAGCAGATGGCCATCCTCCCTCGCACAGACCTACGCTGAGCAGCGTTGCTGGGACTCTGGGGAGCAATGAGCATCCATGTTCCCTCCTTCCATGGACCTCAGAAGTGTTTGTGATAGCTACGTGCTATGGGCTGAATCATGTCTCCCCAGCAATTCATATGTTGAAGTCTTAACCCCCAGGACCTCGGAATGTGACATTATTTGGAGATAGAATCTTTACAGATGTAATCAAGTTAAAAGGAGGTCACTAGGGTGGGCCTTAATTCAATATGACTGGCATCCTCATAAGAGGAGATTAGGACACAGACTCACACAGAGGAACAACCTGTATAAATTCAAGGAGAAGACGCTGTCTACGAGCCAAGGAAAGAGACTGCGGAAGAACCAGCCCCACCACAGTTTGATCGCAGACGTCCAGCCTCCAGGACAGTGAGGGAAGAAACATCTGTTTGTAAGCAACCCAGTCTGCAGAAGTTTCTGGTAAGACTGAAACTATATAAATCAATCAATATAGCTTCCTTCTCTCTCTTCCTTTCTTACATTCATCCATCCATCCATTTATCCATCCATCCAACCAATTATCTATCCGCTCATGCATCCATCCACACATCCATCCATCCACTCATCCATTCAGTCAGCCATCCACCCATCCACTCATCCATCCATCCATCCACTCATCCATCCACCCATCTATCCATCCATCCATCTACTCATCCATCCATTCAATCATCCATCCATCCACTCATCCATCTATCCATTTATCCACCCATCCATCTACTCGTCTATCCATTCAATCATCCATCCATCCATCCACTCATCCATCTATCCATTTATTCACCCATCCATCTACTCATTCATACATCCAATCATCCATTCATCTATTCACTCATCCATCCATCTATTCACTCATCCATCCATTCATCCATCCATTCATCCACCCATCCATCCACTCATGCATCCATCCATCCATCCATTCATCCATACACTCATCCATTAACCAGCTATCCACCCATCCACTTATTCATCCATCCACTCATGCATCCATCCATCCATCCATCCATCCACTCATCCATCTATCCATTCATCCATCCCTCTATCTACTTGATATGGTTTGGCTGTGTCCCCACTCACATCTCACCTTGAATTGTAATAATCCCCATGTGTCCAGGGCAGGGCCAGGTGGAGATAACTGAATCATAGGGGCTGTTTCCCCCATTCTGTTCTCACAGTAGTGAATGAATCTCACAAGATCTGATGGTTTTCTAAAGGGGAGCTCCCCTGCACATGCTCTCTTGCCTCCTGCCATGTAAGACATGTCTTTGCTTCTCTTTTGCCTTTTGCCATGATTGTAAGGCCTCCCGAGCCATGTGGAACTGTGAGTCCATTAAACCTCTTTCCTTTATAAATCACACAGTCTCAGGTATGTCTTTATTAGCAGCATGAGAATAGACTAATACACCACTCATCCATCCATACACTCATTCATTCATCAATGCTTCCACTCATCCATTCATCCATCCATCCATCCACCCATTCACCCATCCATCCATCCATCCGTCCATCCATCCACCCATTCACCCATCCGTCCATCCATCCGTCCTTCCATCCACACAGCCTCCCATCCATCTGCCCACTTTCTCCCTCCCTACCTAAATGGCTTACAATCTCTAAGCTAGTAGAGACCTTACTTACTGGATGGAGCCTGGTCTAGCCCTTCCTCTGCAGGGATCTCCTCCAGGTGTCTCCAGGGCCTCCATGAGAGCCCCTCTCTTAGCAGATGCTCAGGCTGCCCTCTGCCCCACAGAGCTCTTCCCTCTTACCTTGGGGTATTCTTTGGGCTTGGCTCCTCCCCATGGATGGCACTTGTTACAGGGCAGGAGCTCCAGTGTCCATGGCCACCCCTAGCCTCAGCATTCCCAGAGGGCTGCATGGTCCTGTATGTGCAGACCTGGTTCAGGGAAGGTCTTTTGCCACAGTGAGCTGCATCAGCCTGGACTGTCAGAGAACCCTCTTTGGGTGACTGCTGGGTTCGATGGGTGTGTGGGGGAGGTCTGGTTCCTCTTGCCCAGGAGACCCGAAGTGGGCTGGACTCTGGACCTCTCATGGCCCCCTGCCACTTGCCGGGAGTGTATCTGAAGTCCCAGGGTGTGGCCTGAGAGCTTCTGGTGGGGGCCCCTGAACTGAGTGGGGCAGCCATCACAAGCCCCATTCTAATGGTGGCAGAGCATGGACTCTGATGTGTGGGCTGCTAGATTGGCCGAGTGACACAGCCTCCTGGCACCTCCTCACCCATCAAATGGGAATCTAGTAACACCTGCTGCCCCAGAGGTTGCTGTGAGGGGAGAAGGAGGGAAGCCGGCCTGGGGTTTGGTCCCACATGCTGCCTATGGTGCTGCCAGCACAGCCCCACCTCAGCCCCATGCCCAGCACACTGCAGGTGCCTGGCACCTGGCACACAGTGGCTAGTGGGCTGTGCACTCAGCATGGCTCTGTTCCCTCTGTCCTTGGGCTGGGTGGCACTGGGGTGATTTGAGGGTTCCCTTGGGAACTGGAGAGGCCCGTGCCACCTCACATCCCCTCCTCACACCACATTGTCCGCAGGCCCTGGGCAGTCCCCGACCTCTCTGAGCCTGTTCTGCACCATGAGGTCAGCGGGGCCCCTGCTGTGGGTCCGCATTGGTCGTCGTTCCATCCAAGCTGCTGATCCCGCCCCACGCCGGCTCAGCGCTGGAGTCATCACTGTGGTGACCTGAACACTTTGGTCCACGATTCATAGCAGGGAGGAGGAATTGAGTCCAGATGACGCCGTCTGCAGACCTTTCCTAACTGTTTCACAGAGAAGCGAGTTTAGGGGTGCAGACTCTGCCTCAGCTCCATCCTGAGGGTGGGACTGTCGGGTGAAGGGAAGCTCCCCGAGGGCTTCCCAACTTCCCCAAGACTCAGACTCAGAGAAGAAGATACAAAGGGTCTGAGAGCTCTGCAGCCCTGTCTGAGCGACTTTTTCCCAGTATGCCAAGGGGACGACTCTGGTGAGGGTTCTGGGTGCCCCCAACATCTGCAGCTGCACACCCAGGGCCCCCAGCTCCTCTCCACGCCAGCACAGACTCCTGGGAACTCTCCCTGGGAAGCCAGCGGGGTCCTGGGATGTGCTGGGGGTCAGGCCTACAGAAGGGCTCTCGCCGGTGTTAGGAGCCAACTGCTGGCTCCAGCCTGAGCTCGCGGTGTGGCCCAGGCACGCCATGTCACCCTGCCTGCCCTGGGGAGAGAGGAGGCCGAGGCAGCCAGGGCACCCCTCTTTGTCCTGGTGCCCATGGCTGTCAGATAAAGCCGTTGAGGCAGCCACTGCTTTTCCAGCCGACTGCTTTTCCAGCCACGCCAGGCCTCTCCCCGCTGTCCCCGTTTGCCCAAAGAGGGGCAATGAGTTTAGTAATGTTTACTGAGCACCCGCCCACTGCGCGGAGCGGACAGCCAGGGAGAGGAGTCGGTGGCAGACTTTGCCCTCACAGGCAAGAAGCCACACCTTGAACTCTGACTCAAGGAAGAGAGCGGGCAGCTCACCAGAGAGGAGGTGGCGGGAGAGCCCGGAGAAGATGGGGTCTCTTCAGCCAGGGGACCTTCAGAGGCTTCCTGAAAGAGCTGCCTTCTGAGCAGGCCCCCCAGGCTAGGAAGACGTGCACCTGCCAAACTGGGCAGGAGAGGGTGGCCCGGAGGAGGACCCAGCATGGACAGAGGTTTGGAGTCGGCAGATCCTGAGGGAAGTGGAGGGTGGGCGTGCGTTCTGGGGAAGGCGAGGCTGTGTGTAGAGACCGAGAGTGCAAGCCGAGTGGCTGGAGGCTGAGCTCTTCAGGCTCCAGGCGGCCAGGCAGGGAGGCCAGGAGGAGGCCACACCAGGCGGCGAAGTCGGCCCGCTCTGCCCCTTTGACTTCTCCTCACCTGCAGCACCCTTCTCTCATCCCAAATGTGCACAACAGGGCGTTTATCTGCTCGTGAGAATAATACATGTTGATTACAAAAGCAATCAGAAAACAGAAGAGTTGCAGCAGCGCAGGCAGCCTCGGCAGACACGGTCAGCCCTCACATTGGATGTGGTTCCTTCTGGCCTGTTTATGTTCTTTCATGCATATACCCCCCACTTGCTTTTTCTTTTCTCTCCTTTTTTTTTTTTTGGCTTTTTTTTTTGGTGGAGTCTTACTCTGTCATTCAGGCTGGAGTGCAGTGGCACGATCTGGGCTCACCGCAACCTCCGCCTCCCGGGTTCAAGTGATTCTCCTGCCGCAGCCTCCCGAGTAACTGGGACTGCAGGCGCCCGCCATTATGCCCAGCTAATTTTTGTATTTTTAATAGAGACAGGGTTTCGCCACATTGGCCAGGCTGGTCTCGAACTCCTGACCTCAAGTGATCCACCTGCCTTGGCCTCAGAAAGTGCTGGGATTACAGGCATGAGCCACCGCGCCTGGCCCCTACTTGTTTTTCCTAAGTCACATCACAGTGTTGTTTTGTAACTTCATATTTTCACTTAAGAACATTATGAGACCTTGCCATCTGATTGCTGGTTTGTTTGTTTCTTTTTTGTTTTTTGCCCTTTTTTTTGAGACAGAGTCTCACTCTGTCACCCAGGCTAGAGTGCAGTGACATGATTTTGGTTCACTGCAGCCTCCACCTCCTGGGTCAAGCCGTTCTCCAACCTCAGCCTCCTGAGTAGCTGGGATTACAGGTGTCTGCCACCACGCCCGGCTAATTTTTGTATTTTTTGGTAGGAATGGGGTTTCATTGTGTTGGCCAGGCTGGTCCCAAACTCCTGACCCCAAGTGATCTAACCCGCCTCTGCCTTCCAAAGTGCTGGGATTACAGGCATGAGCCACCGCGCCCAGCCTACTTGCTGTTTTTTAGGAGCATACTCTTTTGTGAAATGTGAAAACACATCCATCTGGGGAGGGAAGACGCCCGCCAGCCCCAAGCAGAAGCGTGAGTGAGGAAAGACAGGAGCAGGCGGTGAGGGTGCAGGAGGCAGGTCCCCAGAGACCGGCGGAGGCTTGGGCTCAGCACAGGGGTGGGGGTAGGGGTGCAGGGCCTCCCCAGGGGCGAGGACTCAGAGCCCTCTCAGTGCCTGTGCAGGGAGCCAGCAGGATGGAGGACCAAGCAGCAACTTTCCAGCCTCCACTTGCTTGCAAGGCTGCTCCCTTCTCCTGTCTCCCTGCCCCGCACGGCTGGCCCTCATCCTCTGGGAGCCTCCATTTGTCTGGTCATCCCACCCACTAAGGGGTCCTCCAGCAACATCCCGTCTCACTCCCACCATCTATCTTCTACGGTACAGTGGCATGATCTGCAGCCATCTTGTTATTCATTTGTTAGCAGCCCCTCCACCCATGGAGAATGGACTTGCACCTGTTGTGCTTGTCAGACAGGTGTTTGATGAACCCTCCCCACCGCAGGGGCCACGTGCTCAGAAGGGCCCTGCACGTGGTCGGATGCTCCGATTATCCCAGAAGGAGGGTCTCGCATTTCTGTTTTGCACAGGGCTCGACGAATGTCATAGCTGCCCTGTTGCTCCCACATCCTGCCCGTTAAAGTCCTGGGCAGGGACCCTCCCATTCTGGGTTGTGGCGGCTCGGGGCCCATTCCTATCATGAACCCAGTTTCACCCCCGCGGGGTGCTGGGTGGCTGGCTGTGAGTCCTTCTGCCCCACCGTGCCCCAGCCAGGCAACGGCAAGGTCGGGGTCTTCATCCCTTCAACCTTGACCCCTGCTCTTCCCCACAGGCAGCCGGGTTGTGACAGCCTGTGAGGACACCTTGGCTCCCGGAGCCTCCTTTCTCCTGGGATGGAGATAACACCGTGCGGTCATTGAACTCAACCTGAAAAAAATGATCTCTTGCAAAGCTCACGGGAAATAATGCATGATAAACTGCAAAGTGCGGTGAGCCTGTGAACAAGTGTCCAGGACCCAGTGAAGCCCCGGGATACTGGGCTAGGAGTCAGATGAGAAGACAGGGAGGGGAACGTCCTGTAGGATCCAAAGGCTTCTATGTGCTTGGCCTGTGGCTGTCGTCATGGTTACACATGCATACCATGTACCTGGGCCATCCCTGCTCTTGAACGTGGGCAGTGGGTCCCACAGTGATGTGGCATGTCACGAGCTGAAGGAGGGGCACCTGCATTCAGGCTTGTGAACCAACTAGATGGCCTTTGGACCTTCTGGAGCCTTAGTTTCCTGTACCGTGACTTGCAGTAGAATTCCCAGGGTGCTGGAGGTTGAAAGGCATTGAGAATTTAAGATGCTTTGCAGACAGCAAGATCCTCTGTGTGAGTTACAAATTCTCATGCAGGCCCTCCGAGTACTCAGAGGGATGCTTTTATTTCTCCAGAACATTCTGCAGGTGAGCTGGGGAAGCCCACTGGCCCTGGCCTCACCCCCGAGCCAGAGCCTTCGGCCTGGGAATGGTCTGGCCTCTCCCTCGTCGGCCGTCGGCCCCGCAGGACCCTGGGCGGGAACCCGGGAACCCTCCGCCGTGCCACCACTATGTGCTTCCCCAAGAAGCACTCCCTGTGGCCTAATTTGAGAAAACAATGGGCCTCAATCCATATTAATGACCCTCGAGGGACCCTTTGTAAGCGGTGCACAGGCTGTAATCAGCAGGGCTCCGGGGGCTCTGGCCTAATTTGGAGGGACAGGTTTTATCATCACCGTTGATTCGGGTGACCCAATCTGACAGGCCCGCAACCCCCTGTGTGCAGGGTCCACGGCAGAGGTGGGCTTCTTCCCAGCAGCCCACCCTGGCGGGCTGGGGGGAGGGGAGGGGGAGCTGGCGGTCATGGGGGAAGTCCGGGGTGAAGAAGGGGTCACAGCCAGATCCCTGCTTGGATGGGCCTGTGATCGAGGTCTCGGGAGGAGCAGGGTATTGATTAGATCAGTGAATGGTGTGGAGGCAGCTCTCCCGGGCACGCGCTCCTGACCACCCACCAGCAAGCGTCTGTTGCCTGCCGGCGCCAGGCCTGGGTGGGGACTCTGGGACAGGCTGGCTGCCCAGGAGGGGCCAGGCAGAAGCCAAGGGGCAGGCTCCAGGGACCGCCAGGCAGGGCCCCAGGGAAGGGAGGTGGGAAAGCGTCTTGAGTGCCTTCTGCCTGAAGTCGTGGGAACGTATTTGCAGGTGAAGGCCGGGGCCTCCTGGTTGCACCGTTTGTGCACCTATGGGATGCTGGACACATGACAAGTGTCGCCTCACTTAATGCTTCCCTCAACCTTCCCAGGCTGCGATCCCCATGTTCTGGGTCAGGAGGTCCATTCAAGGTCAAGAGGCGGGCGAAGGATGGTGACACAAACCAAGGGACTAGCTCCTGAGCCTGACACCTGTCCTCACCCACCCAGGAGTCCACTAGCTCCTGAGCCTGACATCTGTCCTCACCCACCCAGGAGTCCCTTGCATGCCCTCCAGGCTGCTGAATTTGGGCGCGTTAGAGCCTGAGATGAGGGTTTGAGTCTGCACGCTTGCTACGGACCAAATGTGTGTCCTCCCCAGATCCACATGTTGAAGCCTTAACCCCTAACGCTATGGCATTTGGGGAGGGGGCCTATGGAACGTAGTTCAGTCCTGAGGGTGCAGCCCCGAAATGAAATTAGTGCCCTGAGAGGAAGAGGCCCAGATAACCAGCTCTCTCTCTGCTCTCTGCTGCTCGAGGACCCCACCAGAAGGCTGCCTGGCCATCTGCTGACAGCCACTGAATCCGCTGGTGACTTGACCTTGGACTCCCGGCCTCCAGATCTATGAGAAATAAACATTTGCTATTTAAATCTCGAAGTCTGTGGTGTTGTCTTGGCAGTCTGAACTGACAAAGATAGCACCTGATTTGGGAAGTGACCCCGGGAAGCAATGGAGAGGGTGAGGCTGGTTCCTGGGGGCGGGGCTGGCCTGAGGCTCTGGGGCCGGCAGCTGCTGGGCATCTGTTCTCAGCACTGGTTCTGCGCAGGGACAACTCAAACCTGTTTCCATCACAGCTGCCCGCGGCCCTCAGCTGGAGCCCAGCCTCTCTGCGTCGGGAGGTGTGCATCTCCAGGTGAGGAATAGCAAAGTCACACAGCAGAGGGCGTGGATCTGGGAGTGGGGGAGGCCTGGGAGCCACGGTGCCATCCATCAGGGCATCCTCCAGGTTTCCTCACTTGTTTTGGGGACAATCCTCAACTCCTTAAGGAGGCAAGGAAAGCCTCCTGGAACTACCCCTCCCTGGCCAGCTCTGGTTGTGCCATGCCGACACGCAGGTTCAGGCTCTGTCACCTCCAGAACCACTACCCTGCTGTTCCCATCCTGCCAAATCCTGCATGTCCTTTTGCCCAGGGTGCCCTCATCCAAGAAGCCTTCCTGAACCCCACCGCTGCATGGGAGCCCCCCACCCCGTGTCCCCGGAAACCCCCTCGAACCTTCTGCAGAGCCCCTGCGCCGTGTTCCCTCCACCCCCACCTCTGAGCCTTCTTTGTGTTCATCTCACCTGCTGGATCATGAGCTCTGGGGCTCAGCAAATTCTGCTGGGCCCTGGGGACAGCAAGGTAAGAAAATTAGATGATAATACATCATAAACAAGATCACTTAAATAAGGTGATTTACCTTGACATCCCCAAGACCCAGCTAAGCTTTTGGCCCACAGTAGGAGCCCCCCACCTTCCAAAAATCATGGTATAAACATGGATGAAGGAGATGGGTAGACAATTCCTATTCTGGAGTTTTTGGATCCAGAGGAAAGGCAATCTTTACAAATATGGTCAACCTGTGTCAGCCAAACAGCCTGGAGCCCTGGCCTCATTCCCAGCCCTGCGCTCATCTGGAGGGAGAGGCCAGAGGGGGCGAAACATGGTCCCACCCCAGAGACATCATTGGAGATGAGACTGTGTTGCTGCCAGGCAAAGGTGTTATTGATTTCATTTGGTCTATTTCCATTCAGCTCAGTTATTTCAATTCAGTGCAATCTAGTCTCATCCAGTCCAACTGAGCAAAGGCTTTCTAAGTACCTTTGAGGGTGGCACACTAGCCTGCACCCAGGGGCTAGCCTGGGTCTTGTCTGCACAGAGACGTAGAGGAAGTGTCTCCTTGTCTGCCTTCCTGGCCCTTCCAATCCAGTGGGGCTGGAGTCCACGGGACACACGGAATTGTCAGAGGTGGGCCAGTGAGGTAGCCAGGGACGTGGGCTCAGGTCTGGGCACCCCGTTTTCCTGGGGCAACTTTTGCACTCCCATGGGCTCACCTGGTTTGAGCAGAGAAGAGGCCACGTGGTCCTCATCTGTCTCCCAGCCTGTCTCTGCCATTGGACCAGAAGCTATGTGAAGTCCAGCTCCTTGCCCTGCTTTCTGGATCTCTTCTGCACAAATCTCAGGAAATGAGTGAGTGACGCTGTGAAGTGGGGCTTTCCACTTCCTTTTGCGGGGCTCTTTCTGTGACACTTCGCTGCCTCTGCACTGCAGGCTGTCGTGACCAGGACAGGCTCCAGGGAAGGGGGTACTTGAGCTGAGCTTCCAGGGGAGTAGTGAAAGAATTAATGCTGGAGAAAAGAGAGAAAGGCAGCAACTGTGTGAACAGTGGCCTCCTTAGCTGCCTGGCACCATAGATGCAATTAATTTCTGCATTACAAACCATCGAAAAACACAGGGCTTAAAACAATGCCCGAATCTTTAGCTTGGCAGGTGAGGCTGGACTCAGCTTAGTGGTTTTCTGCTTTGGGCTGGGCTCACGGGTGTGTCCAGCATTAGCTTCAGGTCAGCTAGGCAGCTTCACTGATACTGCCTGGGTTCTCTCTCATCTCTGGGCTTTGGCTGGAATATCTGGATCAGCTTGGCTTGGCTCCACAAATTCGTCATTCTCTTGCAGGCTGCCAGGGCTGTGTGGAGGCACGGGAGACCACAGGGCAGCATGCAAGGCCCCTGGAGCCCTGGGCTAGAATCAGCACTCTGCCACTTCCACCATATTCTGTTGGTCAAAGTGAGTCACACAGCAAGTCCAGGTTCAGGGTGGGGAGACATACCCTCCTTCTCAAGGGGAGACACTGCAGAGTACCTTCACAAAAGGCATGGCTGGGTAGGGTATTTGTTCTCAATCTGTTCTCTCAATTCTTCCACGAGAAGGTACCGGCTTGGGGCAAGCTCCCACCTGCCACAGTGCCTCTGTCCTCTCACCTGGCATCTCCAGCCTGCACACAGCCTCAGAGCCCATCCTGCTGGTTTGTCGATATCCAGGCCTACGGGGGCAGGCTTGAAGCCCTGTGAGAATGCCATGTCCTGCTGCCGAGGCGGAGGGTCCACACTGGCCCAGAAGCCCTGGCTTGGAGTCTTGGGTTCCCCAGGAAAAGGATGCCAAGGCAGGACAGGCCCTCAGGGATAGGCTCTTCTTCTTAGGTTCCCCCAGGGCCCGGCTCTCTGGAAGACTGGCCTTATTCTTCCTCCAGGCACAGTGAGTGGCGACTGCAGAGGTCTGGGGACCATGTGCAACTCTGTGACCCAGGCTTGCTCCTGGGTCAGCTCTGCTCTGGTCCAGCTGCTGAAGACCAACTGGAGAGGAGATTGGGGCATGCCTCTCACAGCCTGCCGCTCCTGGGCGGGGAGGTTCACGAGGGCCGGCAAGCAGCCACGCGGGGGCTGGAGACGGACTCTGGGCCTCAGTTTCCCCATCTAATCAATAAAGCAGTTGGCCGGGGTGACCTTTAAGGCCCTTACCACTGCAAACCCTCAATCACCAGTACACGACTGCAGATCAGGGGGCCACAACAGTCATGAAGTTAACATTGCATTGTGTGTGGAGCTGGGTGTGGAGCTGGGCTGGGGGGCTTTGAGGTTGTCTGGTTGAACGCCCGACTTCCCAGAGTTATCAAGTGTGTGTAGGCTCAGCCTCCCCCAGCCAGTGAGAGGGAGGCCAGACTCAGTCCCAGGCTGACGACTCCCCTGACCCTGGAGTCAATAGCACGTGGAGGGAATGGAGAGTCACCAAGTGCAGTGCCAGTGTCACCAGCCAGCTGGCGTGGTCACACAGGGCCAGCCTCAGAAGGCGTCAGCACTTGGTTTGGTGCTATGCAGCCACGGCGGAACAGCCTTCAGCAGTTTTGGGAAATGCAGGGGTCCGCATCCTCACTCAGCATGGGGCCCTGCAGGTGATGGAGCAGGTGCTGCTGGGGATCACAGCATCAGGTGCCACCCAAGCTGCAGGCGGAGTCCCTTTCACCCCCTTCCTCACCTGCACTCGCCCATGTCCCACTCATTCAAGCACCAGGCAGAGTAGGAGTGAATGCATGAGAGTGAATGAATGAATGACAAGATGTTGGACTTTGATAGCCAAGTACATGGAAGTCGTGGGCAGGGCATGTGTAAGGGCTTTGTCATTCAGACGCTGGTGGGAGCTGCTGCTGCGTCTTGGTCACCAGCGGGGCAGGGGCTGGGGCCAGGTGGGACAGGGCAGAGCAGGGTGGGTTTGCCCCAGGACTGTGGCCAGGCTCACGCCCTGGCACCTACTTTCTCCCAGCTCCTGAGTGTCCTGCCTGCAGTTTCCCCTCCAGCTCCTGAGGGCTGGTTCCCTGTTGCTCCTGTGACTTCCACTCCCCCTCTCCAAGTCCCCCCTGCCCCTATTGTAACCCCTGGACCCACGGTGGTGGGTGGGAGCAGGGAAGGGGCCGGCCACCAGCCCTGTCCGCCGAACTGGCCCCGGCCCATGGACCAGGTGGCACGGTGGCTGCCTGGCGGCGCAGGCAGCTTTCATCCCCGGCCCGGGCCTGAGAAAGGGGGTGGGGGGCGGCTTTATCCCGGCCGAGCCAGCGGCTCCTGAGAAGCATTGAAGGCGCATTACTCAGACTGACACATTCCGTTTCCCTCGGCGGGGACAATGAGGGAGAGCCAGTGCAGGATATGGCGCTGGCCTTGTGCGCGGCTGAAGGTTTTTTGAGAAACATGTAATGGATCACAATAGGGCACTTTGTTGTCGTGGAGGGCATGGGGATGGGCCGGGACTCCGCGGGCTTCATCATCACGATGATGAGAGGAGATTTAGTGCCCTCTTTCTTCCCTCTGTCAGGGAGAACAATGTGTGAGGAAAGCGGAGGTTTCCCATTATAAATCACCGTAAGCCCCATGGAAATCCCTCCCCACCCTGGGGTTTGAGTGGGGCAGACACCGAGCGCGGGGCCCCGCGGCCCTTGCTGCCCGCAGCCGGCTCCGGGGCCGCCTGGACGGCGGGTGGCGCGGGGGCCGGGGGTGCGAGGCCTCCCCGGGCCCCTACCCGTGGGAATCGAGGCTCCGGGAAGGCCCCTGCTCCCCACCCTGAAAAGCAGGAATAGTCATGGAAAGCGAGGACGCCGGGCCTGTCCACCCACCAGTGGGAGCATGGGGTGCGCAGAGCTCGCCCTGGACCTGGGGGCCCGGGGGCCAGAGGGGCCGGGTCTGAGAAAATGCCTTGTGTCCGGCTTAGCGCGTCCCAGGAGGCCCCAGCGTGGAGCCGGCTGAACTCGGCTCCCAGTCCTCATGCTCTGCAAAGAGAAAAATGAGGCCAACGGGGGAGTTTGGTGGTGGATCAGGCCACCAACGGGACCCAAATCTTCCCACGGGGGAACAAGACCAACCCTTCCTCAAGGGCTGTCGGTCCCAGAAACAGGGCGGCCGACCGCTTCCCTTCGTGCAGGGGGCTTCATGCAGGGACCTGCTCATTCACCTGCCCACAGCCTCACCTGGGAGCCACTCCCATTCTGCCACAGAGAGAAACTGGGAGGAGTGGCAGGACGGGGAGTAGAAATGGGGGCTCCTGGCCTCCTCCCAACCGACAGCAGGGTCTTCCCAGGAGGGCCAAAGACCACCCTTCTGCCGAAAGACTGGGCCCTTCTGCGGATTCTAGAAAGGCAATTGAGTGAGAATACAAAATATCATCTGTGATTGCAACCCTCCCAGCGCAGCCGGGCTGCTGCCACATATTCAAACCCCCAAAACAGATGGATGCTCACTCTAAGGAACATAAATGAAGATTTGTTCAGGAGAAACTTTTTCTACTGCCAAAAATTCCAGGGCAGGTTTTGATGCCAAGTAAGCGATGAGAAAATTCTGGGACTCAGAGCTTTTTGAATTTCAGAATTTGGATAAGTGAGGTGGGTTTGTGTTACTTTCAGTATGACTATTTTTATCATCTGAAAACTTGGTCCCCAAAGAGACCTAGCCTCTGTTAATCACGTGGTCTGACTTGAGCCCAAATCATTCCATCTATAGAATGGAGGTGAGCATTGCATCTGCTCATAGGGCTGTTGAAAGGGTCAAATGTGGCCAGGCGCCGCGGCTCACACCTGTAATCCCAGCACTTTGGGAGGCTGAGGCAGGCAGATCACTTGAGCCCGGGAATTTGAGACCAGCCTAGGGTACATAGCGGAACCTCATCTCTACAAAAATATAAAGAAATGAGCTGGGCATGGTGGCACACACCTGGGGTCCCAGTCACTTGGGAGGCTGAGGCTAGAAGATTGCTTGGGCTTGGGAAGTTGAGGTTCAGAGAGCCGTGATTGCACCACTGCACTCCAGCCTGGACGACAGAGCAAGACCTTGTCTCAAACAAAACAAAACAAAAAAGATCAAATGCAATCACTGCTTGGAATGTGTGTAGTGCCCAGCCTGGCCCACCCCGAAAATGCAATAAGTATTGCTGCTGTGATTACTAGGATTGCCCTAGGAGGGTCAGAGTTCACCAACCAAACAATAGCTGTGCCCACAGCCGCTCCCCCGGGTCTGTGGCTGCTTTGAAGGAACCCCAACTTATGACCCAGCCTCGCTTCACCCCTTTCTTCCTTCTGTGATCCAGTCACCCCGAAGTTCCCTCCAGCTCAGCCCTGGTCTGCAATTTCCACCTCCAGGCTTCTGAGCTTTCCTTCATCTCTCCCCTCTGGCTTGAAATTCTTGTCCTCACCTTCCCGAGCTCTGGAACTGTCTTTCTTCCGTCGGGAGCAGCTCAACTGTTCTTCCTCTGGGAGGAGGGTCCTGGTGTCCATAGGGAGTTTCAGTTTCCTGCGGGCAGGAGTGCGTCCAGGGGCTCCCAGCGGGTATGTGTGCGTTGGAGAGAGTTTCAAAGGCGGCCTCAGAGCCCCTGCCCAGACCTGCTGAGATAGAATCTCTGGAAGCAGGCCCAGAAACCTGCGCCTTACACCGTCTCCAACCATCTTAAAATACACCGTGGCCTTGACCCCGGAGCGCCTGGCTCCAGCTGCTCAGTGTCCACTTCCGCCGCGGCGAGGCGGCGTCAATAGCATCCCGTTTCAAGTAGAGTAAAATCAACCCGCTTCTCCTGTCTGCCCCCGCCAGGGTCATCTCCCTCCTTCCCTTCCCCGCCGGGCTCCAGCCACTCCGCCACACTTGGTCCCACCACGGGCAGGGTCGGGCCACCCAGAGCGGCTCAGGCGGCTGCTTCCCCTGCTGGAGGCCTCAGCCCCAATAAAGCCACCTTGCACTCAGTTCCTGCAGGTTTTCGGCAGCCAGCCCGCCTGGCTTCAACTTCCTGGGCTACCCTTTATGAGCTGTGAGACCCCCAGCGGGTCACCTCAGCTCTCTGTGACTTAGCTTCCTCTTCTGCGGAATGGGGGAAGTAACAGAACTTTCTCCTGCAGTGAGGATTAAAATGGCTTTGACACATTCAAGGTACTGAGTTTGTGCTTAGGAAACACTCACCGCTATCACTCCCTGCCCACCCGGTCACCTCATACCTCAGTTTTTCTGTCTTATTAGCGGTTTTTGCGATTCCATTCCTCTATGTGAATGGAGCCTGCATATAGACACAATCTCTACTCAGTTCACCGCCTCATTCAAAGCACCTACCACAGTGCCTGGCCCACAGGGGATGCTCAGGAAACACAGGAATGAATGAATGAATGAATGAATGAATGAATGAACGGACAGACCACTTTCCCAATACCTAACTCAGCGCCTGGCCTATGACCAGTGCGGGGCAATGCTTGTTGATTATGATCTATTAGCAAATCCGTAAAACTGCTCTTGCTGTAAGGAATTCTGTGCCCTTTGTCCTATCAACTCCCGGAGCCCTCTCTTGCTGGGGACCTCCAGGGGGGTCTTTTGCCCAATTTGTACTTGGCTCTGCTGGCTTTGGCGTGAAGGCCACCCCCTTCCAGAAACGCCTCATTTTCTTGGCAGCACCTTCCCCTTATCCGTCCCATCTCCAGCTGCTCCTTCGGTGCCCTCTCTCCTCTCTTCTGTCTGTGTTTGGCTCAATGCTCTAGTACCAGGGCAGAGCGAGAATCTGGGTGGTGAGATCACGGCTGATGGCTTTCTCCAAGTCTAGAAGCTGAGACCAGTTCCCCTGAAACGTGCACATCCCATTGTCTCCCCACCTGGGTCCTGCCAATGTGCCTTCCCGGGCTCCAAAGCCCAGCCTCTGACACTCCTCGGGGCCTCCCTGAAGGGCGGCACTGCTCCTGGCCTTTCACTCACCTTGCCTTGCTGACTCTCTAGATAAGCGCCCTCTGATCAGAAGCTCGTTTTCATAAACTGCATTCCCACTTCCTCACCACGCAGCACCGCCCACTCGCACGGGTCTCCGGGCTTCCTAGAAGCCTCCCACCCTGGGCTGGATAACCCTGCAATGGCCGCTTTCCTTATTCCTACATTGCAAGTTCCTTCCGTGGGACAGGTGGTCTTTGCTTATCGGTCTCCTGTGATTGATTATTCTCCTTTCATCCTGTCCTGGAGAACCCCAGGGGGAAGATGAGGCTATCCTGCATTTCCTGACCTTCCCTTGGCCTTTCTCTCTGCGTGAGGGTTAGCTACAGGCACCTGCAAGGCAAAGGCTGCTTCTAAGGCACTTGCATCCTGATCTTAAAGAGAACCACGGTGCATGAATCACCTTCCAGCAAAGCCAGCCAGCGAGAGGCGTTCCGCCCTGCCCTTCCATAACCTGTACTTGACAACACTTTCCCTGGCACTGAGCTGGACGTCCCCACTCCTCCCCAGGTCCCCAGCCCTCGCCCTTCCCTTCTCTTCACCAAAAGGCTAAAAAGCTCAGCATTTGCCTAAAGGCCAAGGCTCCATTCGCCTCTGCTTTTGCTTTCATCAGGTTTGGCAAACAATCACGCAGCATCTCCTGGCTGCTCCGATTTGCATTTCTTTGGCGATGAGTTGGAGCACTTTTTCTCCAGGTGGCCAGCTTTGTTCCCACTGCATTTGGATTCTCCTCCAGGGCTCACATAAGCTTGTATCCCCACCTGCTCTGAGGATGGGTGTGGCCGCGGGACTTTTTTGGCCAAGGAGGTGCGAGTGAACGCGGTGTGTGTTGCTTCTGTAGGGAATTTTAGGAGCCAGTAAATGTTCAGTCCTTCCACTGTCCCTGGTCCTCCTGCAGTCTGAGAGCCTGTGTTGAGACTGAGCCTCTGAAAGCCTCTGGTCTAGATTGATGGGAAGAAACACCTGGGACTCTGGCTTGCCCTGGAGTGTGCACAAGATACAGACGTCATGGTTTAAGCCACTCAAGTTTTGGGGGGAAGCTTCTTCCTGTGGCATAACCCAGCCTGTGCACCGTACCTCTGTTGGCTGCCTGTATGTCTTAGTTTTTCAATTGTTTTTTTCTTGTCATTTGTTCTTTTCTGTTGATTTATAGTATTTTTCCTCATGTTAAAAATATTAACTCTTAATAATGGGATTATTTTGTCACCAGCTGAAAATCTCCTTAAACAGGTGATTGGACCTAGGATTGGACCACCATCAGAAGGAATGGCATCAATTCAATTGTTCCAAACTGTGAATTGTCATTTTTAGTAAACCGCTTTCAACATTCAGCCAACATAGCACTAGCAAGTCTGATTCGACTTGTTGGGTTTCCTGTGGGTACACGTTTCAACTACTTTATCTCCGAGAGTTCTCCAGAAAGCCTCTGCACTCAAAGCTCGGTGTTCTGCTTCTCTTGGCCCCAAGAGTTCCTTAATTAATGATTTCTTTTTTTTTTAAATCAGGTTTGGCTGAAATTATTACAGCAGCGTTTCTCGATGAATGGGCAGCAGAACACAGCGCCATGAGCCCAGTTCCTGAAAAACACTAGATCTGGAAACTAGGGTTTCATGGCCCAGAGTTCAGGGAACCAGTTGTGGGAATGGGAGCTGAGTCGGCATCTTGGGCTCCACAGCCTCTTCTGCCACGGAATATCTTAGGGTGTGTCACTGACTCCCACCATGACATGAGTGCAGAACACAATCTCAGGGAAAAGCTTATCTAAGGAGTAAAATTAGGGGTCCTGATCACTTATTTAATTGGTGCTTAGAAAGCAGAGCCCATCCACATTATTTTTTTGAGGACTCCCATGGCTGATGGTGAACCCCTGCTGTGAGGTGGGTGGCTTCCCTTCAGCCCCAAGGCTTGTTGGGATGCCCTCCATCCTTCTGTGGCCTTGGGGCAAAGCTCCCCATGGAGCCATCCGAACTCCCTGTTGCTGGAAGCTTGCCAGACGGCGAGTCCTGCGCTTTGCCGGGAGAACAGGTAATCCACCTCCCCGAGCCAGCGCTCTCTAACTTGGCTGCACACGAGAATCATCTGGAGAGCTTGAACAACTTTTCATGCCCAGACCGTACCCTGGACAGATTAGATCAGAACTGGGGGTGGAGCCTAGCAACCAGTAACTTTGTTAACTCCCAGGTGATTGCAGCTTGCAGCCAAGTTTGAGCAGCAGGCTGGAAGTGGGTGCTTCTGTAATTTAGTTCCAACTGGAAGGAGGGCAGGGGCCAGGGATGAGAATTTTGCAGAATCTTGTGGGTGGAGGCAGTTGCAAGGTTTGGATTTCAATATGCTCCACTCCCAGCAAGAAGCTGTGCTCAGGCGTCTTGGGGCCCAGCCACCAGACAGCTGCAAGACCCCCACCTCAGCTCAGCCCTTGCAGGGGGCCTGAGCCAACCTCTTGTGCCCGGGGATGCTATGATTAAGGTTGGCCGGGGCATCCCTGTGTGTCTGTGCTGGGACACTGTCCAGCAGCTATTTATGCTGACACTGTCAACATGATATTGATAAGAAGTTTCTCTTCTTTTTCAGAAGCAGCTATAGCCCGGTGTCTCCCAGCACTTCTTTAGTTTTAATCCCATGCTGCTTGTCAATTGAATGGCGCGGTGTGTTTTCCTTTTCACATTGGCTGCCGGGGAACTCAGAGTCAATTTCACTACTACATCAAACAGCACACACTGAGGGCTCAGGGCATATATTCGACTTGTGCTTCATCTTATGTTTTCCTCGTCTACTAAAGATCACACGATATTGTGTGCATTTTTGTAATTTTGTAAGCCACCTCACATCCTCTTTTTGTGACAAAGTAGGGACATAAAGTCACAGATTTATAGATAAAAGACAGGTTTCTTTTCCCTGGTTGCTCTTTAGTTGCGGAGTTGTTGGCTCCTCTCTCTCTGCACGTGGTGCTGCTCCGGCCCCTCCCGCCACCCACTCAGCAGGGGCTTCGGCAGAGCTGCATTTCCCGCGGCCCCTGGCCAGGCCTCCCGGTGTTCTGTGAGCTCCTGGTCCCAGCGCATGGAGGACTTCACGCTGCCCTCTCCCCTGGTGAGACTGGCTGCCAGGTAGAGCCACGCCTACAGTGTTGCTTCATGGCTCTGTGGCAGCTGATCCACAAAACTCTCCCTTCCACCCAATGGCGAGGTCTGGGTTGGCAGCAGCCCACTCTCGTTTCTCTCTGTACTCCTGGGTGGGGTGCCAGCCACAGGCCCTGAGCCCTGTGGGGTACAAGAGAGTTGTCTGCTGAGCGGATCCAGAGTCTCTGAGAGGCTGCATCCCCTAAAGGTCGGTTCTGTGCTGGGTGGGGGCCTGTGCACAGCCTGGTAACCCCAGGCATGGTGGGATCAGAGATGCTCCCGGATAGCACAGGTGATGAACTGTCCTGGCTCCACCCAGGCCCTGCTGCTGAGGAGCTGTGTGACTCCAGGTGACTTCTTTGCCCCCTCTGTGCCTTCCTTTTCTTATAAGCAAAATGGGTAAGGAGAGTAGTTTCTTTATGGGGAGAGAACAAGAAAGGGCAGATAAAGCCCAAGGAACCAGTGCAGCCTCTGCTACCCCAAGGAGGCCCCCGGGGGCAGAAGACCCTCTGTTCCTTAGACGCTGGGCTGGCCGAGACCCCTGGAGTTGTCTGTACCCCAGAAGTGGGTACAGCCTCCTGGCTGAGAGGAGTGGAACAGCCACAGGCTGAGAGATTGGCAGAATGGGCTCTGGAACCAGGCGCCTGCTATGTGCTGGGGGCGGCCACTGATTCCCTCAGGGCCTCTGTTTCCCCACCTGCCCTGCTGGGGGCAATGGGACTGGCTTTGCAAGAGGGCAAGGCTGAGGCTGGAAGGTAAGAAGTGAAACCTCGGAGCCGGGCCAGACCCCAGCAGCTGGCCCATGTATGATGATTTTCGGGTGGGGGATTGCTCTGGGGGTTTCTGGCTCCAGCCCCCTAAGCTTCCCTTCCTGGTACCCAGCCTGCCCTCTGTCTCAGAGGACCTGGCTCCTAGCCTGGAACCCCAGAAGCCAGCATGGACCCATGTCTTCCACCCAACTGGAGGCTGGCTGGCCTGGCCCCGAGCTGTTAGCTGTCTGGGCAGCTGGCTCCAGAGGTTGTTGCCATGGAAACCCAGACTGATGTTCTCCTAAACAGCTCAGTTATTTGTGTTTTTTTCTGTCGAGGATCTCAGCTGAGCAGGCCAGGACGGTGGCTGGGGGTGGGATGGGGGCTGCAGGGCCTCTCAAGGAGGGAGTCCCCTGCGAGGGCCCTCAGCCCTGCCTTGGCCTCTCCTCAGGGAAATGGTCCAAAGACACTGAGATTTTGGGAGCGGGAGGAAGGGTGTGTTTGGAAAAAATGTGCTGAGGTCATCAGGCTTGTTTCCAGAAAAGCTTCTGTGGGAGGGTGTGGGTCCAGCGTGCTCCTTAGAAGGAACTGGGGAGGTTTCCCACCAGCCACGCTGCCTGAGCCCAGCCCCACTGGCTGGCATTCCGTGTGGGTGAACTCAGAGAGGTGCCGGTTGGGACGCTCAGCCTGTGTGCAGGACACGGAGCCGTGGCTGCCCCCACTCGCCCATCCCAGCTCTGTCTCTGAGTGCTCGTGCAATCGACAACTCCCCCTTATGCCTTGGAACCTCAATTTGCTCATCTGAGAATGGGAACAGCATTCCTTGCCCAGCTTGTGGGCAGGGGAGAAGGTCCCCAGCTTGTGGGCAGGGGAGAAACCATTCAGTGCCCCTTCTGAGTGACTTGGGAGGTCCCATGGAGAAGCAGGCATTCGGGGATAAGAGGAATTGTGCAGTGTCCCTAGATCCAAGACACACAGCTGTTTTGCTTTTCAGAAAAGTAACTGGGACCAGGCATATAGATACCTGGGCACCCTGCTTCCGGACCCTGCAGCAGAGGCTGCGCAGAGCACGCTATCAGGAATGCGCACGGCTGGGAATCATACGGGCTGGAAGCCCACACTGCTGGCTTACAAGATTCTTTGGCTCCCGAGCAACTGGTGTGGCCATGGATATCTGGGGCCGGGGCCAGGTCCAGGCCGGACACCACGGGTCCACATTAGTGCTATACACACAAACCCAGGGAAGGAAGATGGGTGACTGGCACGTGCAGTGATGGGCTCACGAACAACGACATCTCTTGGAAAATCTTCCAGCAGGAAGGAGGGGAGGAAAGAAAGTTTAAATGCACAAAAGTAATTCTGCACATTCTAGGCAAGGAGAGCAAATAACACCCACGAGGCGCCACTCCCCTCTCATGCGCCGCCGGACACGGCTAATTGATGACAGAGTTCTTTCCTGCAGCGTCTAGACTCTCCCTCCCAAATCATCCTCAGCCCAGCAACCCCAGCCAACACCCGACAACCAGGTTTGCATGTGAGACGGACCCTTCTGCCATCCCTGGGCCAGATGCTGCCCCTCAGCCCCAGGGTTGCAGATGGTCCCCAGCCTCCCGTGGGTGTGGAGCTGGTGCTACGGCTGTGTGGGTTATCCATGCTCTGGCCTCCCCCACCCTCACCGTCCCTCTGGGCTCCCAGCTCTACGCAGTCTTCCTGCCAGTGAGGCTGCAGAGAGCTGCCTTTCTCAAGCTCCGTGCCTGTGAATCCTGCAGATTCGTACTCTGCAGATTTGGACTAGCCTCAGCTCCCCAGGCAATGCCACGGCTGCTGGTTGGAGAAACACACTGGGAACAGCGAGGGTGTAGACACCACTGCAGTCATGAAACAAGGGTGAAGATGATGGAAGAAGAAAAATGCCAGACACTGCAGAATGGGGCCAAGGCGTGCATTTTGACTTGATGAGACGTTTTTCCATCCCCTGCTGAAGAACCAGGATCTGTAGAAAGCCGCAGGTCCATGTCCCTTCCTTCTTTCAGAAATGCGCCGGGCTTTTCCCCTTCCCTGTATTTCCAGGCTCCAGTTGCTAAAGGGAGAGGAATAGTGGGTGAGGTTTGTTCCCCTGAAAACAATCACTCCCTTCCGATGGCCTAGGGAGGGCTGGGCCAGCTCAGGGCGAGGCTTCAACAGGGCGAGGCTTCGATCTCCCACTTGGGGCAGGAATCAGCCTTCTCCTGTGGCTATGCAGGCTTCTTATCCTGAGGAGACATTCCCTTTTCCAGTTCTGGAAGTGTGAACCTGGGGAGTGTATGCACCTCTGGGACTCCGGATCTGCTGCAAATCCATTGCTCCAGTTATTCTTGTTGCATAACAAAAGACCCCAAACTTGGTGGCATAAACCACCCTTCGTTATGCTCACAGATTCTGTGGCTCAGGAATTGGGAGCACAGCAGGGGAGGCTCCCTCACATGCCTAGCAGTTGATGCTGGCTCTAGGCTAAGACCTCAGCTGGGGCTGTTGGCTAGAACACCTACACGTGGCCTCTTCCTGTGGCTTGGGCTGCCTCACAACATGGTGGCTAGATCTGAAGGGTGAGAATGAAGAGACGAGTGAGAGTAGGAGAGGGAGACAGACAGATTGAGATGGAAGCCACATCATTTTTTATGACTTGAAAGTCACAGCTTCACTTCTGCCTCAATCTACTCAAGACAGTCACAGAATCCTGCCCAGGTTCATAGAGAAAGGAAACAGACTCTGCCTCTTGATGGGGAGTGGGAGGGTTCTGGAAGAGCACGTGGGCCTGGATATATTGTTCTGGCCATTTTTGGAAAATACAACACAGGCTTCCCTCTGGACTCCACCTGTTACATTCATTCTTGCTGCAGGCAAAATAGACTTTTCCTTTTATCTGCATTGCACTTCCCCAGTCTCTCATCCCATCACAGCATCAGGCTCAAAGTCCAGGAAAGCATCCTCTCCATCAGCTCCAGGTGAATGATGGTCTTCAGATGTGGTTTTTTGCCCATCACACCCAAATACAGCAGTGAGCCAGTGAGCCAGGCGGAGAGCCACCACAGACACTCCAATTCGGAATGTGAAACTACGACCAGCACACAGAAGTAATCGGCCCGTAGCAATTCTGAAATCCAGCTGGGCATGTGTTGCCAGTTCCCCATTTGGGGCTCAGTCCTACGACCTGAGAGTGAGCCGCTGTGGCTTTTAGCTCTGTCCTCCAGGCTTTTGCTCCACCCTCTGAATCAGCCTTCCTTTTTCCAAAAACATAGCCTATGTTTGCAATTGAGTCATTTCTCAGCCTGCTTCCTGCTGTAGAAGTTTGGGGGATCCAAAGGTCTCTTTGTATTTTGTGCTGTCTGTGTGTCTTTTAGTCCAAGCTGATACACTTCTTTAAAAAAAAAAAAAAGCTTTGTGGTTTTTTTAAGGCATCGATGTATAATCCATTTTGCTAGACAAGAGCTGGAGCCACACACCTCTTCAAGACAAACTCTTCTCTACTCGGGGTTTCCTGCGAGAATGCTGAGGGACATTGCTCTTCAGATTCATGAAGAGTCATTCATGCCATGGAGAAGACCTTGAGTCATGCACCTAAGGTCCTTAGAGGGACTTTTGTTGGCTGGACAGTACTCTGTGGCACCCATTTAGGTCTTTCTGAGAGCTTAACGAAGGCTCTTAAAATTTCAGTGTGAATTTGATCTTTGCCGTGAAGCCTTTTCTTAATCTGGGGATTTTGAAGAAGTTGGAAATAAGAAACAGTTTGATGGTCAAACCCAGCACGTCTTGGCTTCTTGATATCGAGTGTCCCTTCTTTGTCTCTGTCCCTCACTTGCAGCATAAGCAGCAAGATGTCTGCCAGCACTGCCGAGCCCTCGCCTAGGGTGTTGGCTTCTGGTTCAACGGATGAACTCCTCTGTAGACCAACTCTCCCACTGATAACAGGTGTGAACTTTGCACAAAAATGAAAACTACCCAGGGATTCTGAAAAGTAAACAAAAGCAGGAAGGTTGTTGAAAGGAGTCAGAACGTGATGTGGTGATGGGCTGGAAGTGAGTTCTTCATTGTTTGTGGCTTTGCCTCTGGAGTGGGATGGGGTCTCAGAGCAATGTGTCACACAAGAGACAAAGTGGCCAAGAGGCTAAGAGAAACCCTACCAGCTTTCTGGCTGGAGGAACCAGGGAAATGAGTCCAGGCAGCCACAGCTGCCACTGGAGAGTGAAGGGAGCTCACTCAGAAGGGAGACAGAGGAGGGTTCTCCTAATCCTGCACATGCGAACCACACACGACTCAGGCGGGCCCAGAACCATGCATAGGATGGTCTCAACAGCATTGCTGCAAAGGCTTAAATAACTGAACTAAAAATTCAACACCACACACAGATGGTAAGGCGGCACTTACAGTGTGAGTCTAACCAGATTAACCGCTGCCAAAACAAAATGGTCATTCTCCAGTGGAGGGGTGATTCCACCAAAGAGTGCCAAAGCACAGTGGCAACACAACGGAATATTTACAACATCTAGGGTGTAACTCAGAATTATCTGATGTACAAAGAACCAATAAAATGTGACCCATTAGCAATCAATGCCAACCCCTAATGACCCATATGTGGGAATGATCAGACAAGGAGTTTACAGGAACTACTATAATTTTGCTCAATGAGGTAAAGAAAAATACACCAAAAATGAATGAAAAAAATATGGCTTAGCAGAAGAATAAGAAATATAAAAATAACCCAAAAGAAAACATTTTAACTACATATGAAATACTAGAAAAAGGAAAAATTCAACTAGTCAAAAGAAGACAGCAAGGGGGAAATGGAAGAATAACAACTCCAGGGGACAAATTGAAAAACCATTGTAATAGGGCAGACCTAAACCCAACCATGTCAGTAATTACAGTAAATACTAACATACAAATACTGCAACTGAAAATAAGTGGTTATCTGAATAGAAGACTCAACAAGATGCCTAAAAGCGATGCACTTTAAATGTAAAAATACAGGTTAAGAGTGACTAGATGGAAAAAGTTATACTATGCGGCTGGGCCTGGTGGCTCATGCCTGTAATCCTAGCACTTTGGGAGGCCAAGGTGGTAGGACCATTTGAGGTCAGGAGTTTGAGACCAGTCTGGACAACATGGAGAAAACCCATCTCTACTAAAAATACAAAAATTAGCCGGGCGTATTGGTGTACCTGTAGTCCCAGCTACTCAGGAGGCTGAGGCAGGAGAATCGCTTGAACCTGGGAGGCGGAGGTTGCAGTGAGCAGAGAACGCACCACTGCACTCCAGCCTGGGTGATGGCGTCAGACTCTGTCTCAAAAAAAAAAAAAGTTATGCCATGCAAGTAACAAGCATAATAAAGTCAAAGTGTCAAAGTGGCTGTATTAATATTGGATAAAATAAACTTTCAGATGAAGTGTAATCTTTGAGATAAAGAAGCACATTTAATAATAATGAAAAGACAATTCATCAGGAAATTATAGCAATTTTAGTAGAACCTCACAAATGCATGAGCAAAGATGAACAGTATTAAAGGGAGAAATAAATAACTTCACAATCACAGTGGAGTATTTAACTCCCCCTCTCTCATCAATTGATAGAACAACTAGATTAAAAAGTCAGTAAATACAGCTGGACACAGTGGCTCACACCTGTAATCCCAGCACTTCGGCAGATCACAAGGTCAGGAGTTTGATACCAGCCTGGCCAACACAGTGAAACCCTGTCTCTATGAAAAATACAAAAATTAGCCGGGCATGGTGGTGCGTGCCTGTAGTCCCAGCTACTCAAAAGGCTGAGGCAGGAGAATTGCTTCAACCTGGGAGACAGAGGTTGTGGTGAGCCAAGATCACACCACTGCACTCCAGCCTGTGCAACAGTGTGAGACTCTGTCTAAAAAAACAAAAATCAGTAAATATATAAAAGATCTGAAAAACAGTAATAACCATCTCAACATATGACTTCATATTTATAGAAACTGCTTTTGAATATTATAAAATAAGCATTCTTTTGAAGTACATGTGGTTCACCCACCAAGATAGGTCATATGCTGGTTTGTAAAGCAAATCTCAACAAATTTAAAAGTACTGAAATCCTGAATGATAACAAGAACATACCAAAGTATGTAGGAAGTAGCTAAAGTGTGTTGCTTAAAGGAAAACATATCTTTAAATACTTTTTGAAAATAAGAAAGATCTAAAATCAGTAACCTAAGATCCCACTATACAAAGCTAAAAAAGGAGAACAAAATAGACCCAAGTAAACAAAGGGAAGGAAATAATAAAGATAAGACACCAATGAAACACAAAGCAGAGAGGCAACAGAGAAAATCGACAAAGCTAAAAGCTGGTTCCTTGAAAAGATCAACAAAATTGATCAAGAGAAAAAGAGAGAAAAGAAAAAAGAGCACACAAATCACAAATGACGAGTGAAAAGAGGGGCCATTACTACAGATCCTACAGACATTAAAAAGGAAAAGGCAATATAGCAATATGATGAACAACATTATGTCAAAAAACGTGATGACATTGATAGAATAAAAAACTCCTAAAAAATTTAACCTAGCAAAACAGACACAAGAAAAAATAGAAAATCTGAAGAGCTCTGTATCTATTTTTAAAAATTGAATCCATTATCAGAAACCTACATTAGTTTGTTATTGCTGCTGTAACAAATTACTGTCAACATGGTGGCTCAAAACAACACACATTGATTCTCTTACATGTCTGGAGATCAAAAGTTTAAAATCAAGGAGTTGGCAGGGCTGCATTCCTTCTGAAGACTTCAGGGAATGAGAGGCCACCTACATTCCTTAGCCTGGGGCCCCTTCCTCACATCACTCTGACTTCCTGCTTTGGTTCTCATATCTCCTACCACTGACTGTATTCCCCCTGCCTTCCTCTTATGAAGGCACTTTTGATTACATTCTGCTCACTTGGTTAATCCAGGATAATCTTTCCATCTCAAGATGCTTTGCTTAATCACATCTGCAAAGTCCCTTTTGCCATGTGAGGTCACATATGCACAGACATGGGCACTTTGGGGGATCCTTAATCTGCTTACCACGGATAATGGCAAAAAGCCATTATAAATGGCATAAAGTAATCATTTTTTTCTAATGTTCATTGATTGTGTGGGTTAGGAATTCTGACAGGGCACAGTAGGGGCAGCTTAGACTCAGACTATGATATCTGAGACCTTGGCTGGGGGCTGAGATCAGCCAACTTCAGCTGAGAGAGTGCAGTCACTTATGTGTTTGGCAGTTGATGTGGGCTCTTAGCTGAGATTCGGCTGAGGTCATTGGCTGGAACACCTGCACATCGCCTCCCTATGTGGCCTGGGCTTCCTTACAATATGGCAGCTGGGTGCCACAGGTAAAGGTTCTGACAGAGAGAACCAGGAGGAAGCCACATCACTGTTTGTGACCTAGCCTTGGGAGTCGGGCAGCATCTCATCTGCACATTCAATTTGTCAAGGGTGTCACAAAGTCCCAGCCAGTGTCAAGGGAGGGGAAAATAGACTCTACCTCCTAATGAGGAGTGCAAGAGCATGTGGGAACAGCAATATAGCCGTGGCCACGTTTGGAAAATCCCATTTGCCAGAGCCATTTAATGATTGAGATTGGGAACTGCAGTTCTTTGATGAGTATTTCTTCTGTTCCAGGGATCGTGTTAAGTGGGAAAACACCCCATGAGACAGGGCCATCCTGTAGTGACCAGCATCACGCATCTACCAGCATCTGTTTCTCTCTTCTCCTCCACTGTCCTAATTTGAGGTCCTGCCGTTGATATGGGATGTGGCAGGCAGCTGTATTCTCAGTAGCATGGCTGGACCTCAGTGTGATCCTGTCCCTTAGCCAGTACCTGGTGTGGGAACACAGGCCTAAGTCAGTCAATGCAGGTCAGTGGGATGCAAGAGACAGGATCCTGGAGGTGCTGCCCTCTGGACATTGCCCTGTGCAGGTGGAGGCGTGGTGAGCGGCAGCCACAGTGGAGCAGGGCAGAGGCATGGCACCCATGCTGTAGATGGGGTTCTCTGAACCACACTGATCCTGATGCCTGTCTGGCCCCAGAGTACCATTTACAGCAGTCAGCACGTTTCCCGATTTTTCAAGCTAGTTTGCAACAGGCTTGGTGTTACTTGGAGCTGTAGGGGTAGTTACTGACATACAATCTTTCCTCACTTTGCAGCTGAAGAGATCAGACTGAAAGAGGTAAGCACACTGCTCTCAAGCTTCCACGTGGCTAAGGATCGCCTTCAGATCTTGCTGAAATGCGGATTCTGACTCAGTAGGTCTGGGGTGGGGCCTGGGGTCCTGGGTGTCTAGCAAGTTCCTGGTGATATAGACACTGCTAGCCCAGGGGGCCTTGCCTTGATCAGTAAGAGGGTCGGGATGTGCCTAAGACCACCCCAACCCAAGTCACAGAATCAGACTGTAATTGAACGCCTGCCTGACTCCCAAGCCACAGCCTTGGAATGGCCCAGAGCTGACGTGGGCTTATCTATCCACATTAGAGAGGGTGATCTGAGGACTGAGCCACGCTCTGCTGGGAATGGAGCCCAGGATGCCTGCTTCCTGTATCAGAGGAGCCCTGGCGACAACTTAAACCCACAAGAAACGACTTCCCCCCAAAACTCGTTGCACCTCGGTTCCTTGTGTACTGGGTCCAAACTTGCTGGGAAGTCAGGCTGTACACTTCCGCTGGATTGTCGAGTAAGAACAGCATTTCCCAGAATTCCCTTCTCATATAAATCACTCATATAAAGTGCTGAGCCTGTAATCTCAGCACTTTGGGAAGCCGAGGCAGTTGGATCACCTGAGGTCGGGAGTTCAAGACCAGTCTGGCCAACATGGTGAAACCCCTTCTCTACTAAAAATGCAAAAATTACCTGGGTGTGGTAGTGCATGCCTGTAATCCCAGCTACTCGGGAAGCTGAGATAGGAGAACGGCTTAAACCCGGGAGGTGGAGATTGCAGTGAACAGAGATTGTGCCATTGCACTCCAGCCTGGGCAACAGAGCAAGACTCTGTTTCAAAAAAAAAAAAAAATCACCGTGGGAAGGGTGCTTTGTAAAAACGCAGATTTCCATGCGGAAGTGGCCGGGTGAGACAACCTCTATCTATCACAAGCATCTTGGGAGATCAGACAAGTTTGGGGAACTCCAAACTTCGGGGACGTAGAGACATCATTTATTCCGGCCTAGAATGGCTTTGTGCTATAGTCTGGGTGGTGGGTGGTACTCTTGCTCCCATACTCCAGAATAAGACACTGAGTCACAGAGTGATTTTTTGTTTCCCCCCAATACATGCTGGGTCCAAGGCTGGTAAGGGGACTGGAACTGGAATGCAGGTCTCTCTGCTGATCTGGCTTCATTGCGAGGCTGCCAGAGAAACGCAAGAGAACGAGCAGCATTCCCGAGTGTCTGGCATGGTCGTCGGCACAGCCGTCCCGTTGATGTAACACAGGCCCGGGGTCGGCAGTGAAGGACCACTATTGGCTTTGGCCCCCGCCTCTGCGTGGGTGCACTGAACACCTGCATCCCTGCTTTTCTCTCAACTCTGCTGTCTGAAAGGAAAGGTGGCGGTGGGCCTGAGGGATTCTCTCCCTGCGTGGAATCTTCGGGCTGAGCATCGAGGATGTGGGACTAGGTGTTCTGGACCTCAGCTCTCAGAAGTCTCCTCCCTCACCCAGGAATGGTCACGGGGATTCCTGCGTGCATGTCTGGCTCTGTTCATAATAAAGAATAAATCATAAGATGGCGAGACCCATCAGCTCACGAGGTCTGTGTAGGCTGGCCTCCTCGCCTGAGAGAATGCATGGACGGGTCTGTCTTGTCCCCAGCACTGCTCGGGGAGGAACCTCAGGGCCAGCAGCCTCCTCTCCAAAGTGCAGGAATGGCAGCTCAGTCGGCTCGTAAGTAATGTCCCTGGGGCAGAGGCAGCTTCATTGCGCAGATCAGCCCTGGCTTCATCCTGTTTGCAGAGACTTTTGTCCCAGGTGGGACTGAGTCATCTGAGAGGTGTGTGCGTGTCATGTGTATGTGTTCCTGTGTGCCCGTGTGCTTGTATGCATATGTGAAGGAGTATGTGCATGTGCGCCTGTGTGCATGCATGTGTGTGCGTGTGTGTGTGTGTGTGTGTGTGTGTATCTGTGAGTGTAGCTTCAGAAGGGTTGTCAGGAAAGTCAGGAAGGGAAACTGAGAGGGTCCCCACATCTGGTTAGGAGATTCCAGGAAGGGGACATTTGCACGTCAAGCAGGCGGCTGCACTAGAAGCCCTCCTGAGTGATATGAAACTTAAGACTCTAATTCTGTGACTATGGGGGGCACAGGCGGACTCTGGGGTGCAGACACAGCCTGGAGGAGGGGCTTGTGTTGGTTACTTGTAGGTGCTCTGCACCCACTGGTCACACAAAGGCTTCACTGGCCCTCGCTGGCGTCATCTGGACAATAATCCTTAGAGGAGGAAATGAGACCCCGTGTGTGAGGGCTGAGGGTCTGGTCAGTGGGGAGCATGCCACACGTGTGGTGTCTGTGACTATTGTCATGGCTGAGGTCATTGCAGGGAGACTGAGGCTGGCTGGGATGGGGCTTGCAGATGGGGCTGGTCAGCCCTCTGTTGGGCAGACCTGTGGTGGTCAGAGATGGGGCCTGGGAGGCTGGACCACGGTTAGGGGAGGCCCCTGGGAGGTGGAGGCAGAGAACAGAGGTGTGGACTTCTTCCTGGAACCACCAGCGGGTCGTTATCCGTAAAGCCGCCAGCCATTGGTATGCCTGGGAAATAGGCTTTCCACACTGCTGGCTGAGCTGCTGCAGTCAGGAGGGTTACAGAACTGACTTTTATTTAATGTGTTTCTTACTTTCTTCTAAAAAGAAAAAAAGATGGAAAATGTCCTACAAAACTGATTTGATCTCTCCCTCCTCTCCTTCAATTCATCCTCCCTCCCTTCCATCTTCCCTCTTTTCTTTCCTTTCATCCATCCATCAATCCCTCCTTCTAATCATCCATCCATTCATCTATCTCTTCTTCCCTCCTTCCATCTATCCATCACCATCCATCCATCTCTTCTTCCATCCATCCATCCATTTCTTCTTCCATCCATCCATCCATCAATCCCTCCTTCTAGTCATCCGTCCATTCATCTAACTCTTCTTTCCTCCTTCCATCTATCCATCACCATCCATCCATCTCTCCTTCCATCCATCCATCCATTTCTTCTTCCATCCATCTATCCATCAATCCCTCCTTCTAATCATCCATCCATTCATCTATCTCTTCTTCCCTCCTTCCATCTATCCATCACCATCCATCCTTCTCTCCTTTCATCCATCCACCCATTTCTTCTTCCATCCATCCATCCATCACTCACTCCTTCTAGTCATCCATCCATTCATCTAACTCTTCTTCCCTCCTTCCATCTATCCATCACCATCCATCCATCTCTCCTTCCATCCATCCATCCATTTCTTCCATCCATCTATCCATCAATCCCTCCTTCTAATCATCCATCCATTCATCTATCTCTTCTTCCCTCCTTCCATCTATCCATCACCATCCATCCATCTCTCCTTCCATCCATCCTTCTTCCATCCATCTATCCATCAATCCCTCCTTCTAATCATCCATCCATTCATCTATCTCTTCTTGCCTCCTTCCATCTATCCATCACCATCCATCCATCTCTCCTTCCATCCATCCATCCATCCATTTCTTCTTCCATCCATCCATCCATCAATCTCTCCTTCTAATCATCCATCCATTCATCTTTTTCTTTTCCCTTCCTTCCATCCATCACCATTCATCCATTTCTTCTTCCTTCCATCCACTCATCCATCCATCCATTGCTCCTTCCATCCTTCCATCTGCCCTTTTCTTCCTTCCTTTTCTTAGTTGGTTCCTGATAACCCAGGTCTTTGCTGGACTGTGAGCATTGCAACCCTGGGCTCTATGCAGCCAGCCTTGGGTTAAGAACACAAGCACCATGTGTAAGGCCGATAGCCTCGCTGGGAGCCGGATGAGCAGCACCCACCCCCTCAGCACCTGATGACACTATTATCAGCAGGCCGACATTTGTGTTGTCAGGCCGGACATCCTACTTAGCACCTGCCCCCTCCATGCGGGCTCCCCACACCCACTGCTACATTCCAACCCCAGCCCCCACACTCAGCACTAAATCATGTTCTCAGCCCTCCTAAAATTCAAAAATCCTGCCAAGGGCCTAACCAATGGCAGTTTGCCAAATCCGGGTCCAGTCTCTCTATGGCCAATACAATTGCCCATGCTTTGTTTCCCCTCTAATCAATCTATTGCCTTCACCTGCCCACCTGTTGATAGCCCCACTGGGCTACCAATGGCGGCTTGCCAAGTCCAGGTCCAGTCTCTCTAT